>JABXJD010001114.1:0-112909 GCA_013375575.1 Percina caprodes | reverse complement strand
CAGGGATTCTGAGTTGATTTTCTTTGAAGGGTTTGAGGAATCCAGGAAGGATGCAGTTGTGCATTCCAGTCCCCTCCACATATCAAAACGCCAGATGTTTCAGTCAATATAAGATCAAATATTTTATCAATAAATGTTTTGTCATGTCCTGGAGGTCTATATACGTTAAGTAAAGTTACTTCATTTGAGTCTAGTGTTCCCTCACCAAAATAAAGCGGCCTTCTTTGTCTGTAATTTGTTTGGAAACCTGAAGTCCACATTATTTGCAATTAATATTGCCACGCCCTGAGTGGGAGGAGTAAAATGTCTTTCTAAACCCCAGTTTTTAAACTTTTCATGATTTGCTTTTGTTAAATGGGTTTCTTGCCAGAAGATAATTTGTTGTTGTTCTCTCTTCATCTTAGCTATTAATTTTCCTCTTTTAGTTGGATTCTGTAACCCGTGAACATTAATAGTTATAAATTTATATTGCTGTTGGAGCATAAATCATAAAGTGGATAAAACCCTCTAACTTGCACATCCAAGGCGACCTCAACAATGAAACATTTGTACAAAATCATGAACAAAGAACCTGGAACTTGAAGGCATACTAAAGGAACGACTTCCAAAACAAAGTGACTCATTACAGAGTCCCGGTGAAGAGAAAATCCCCATGGGACTCTGTCCATGGGGGTCTCTCCAGTGCAAACTGTCATCGCTCGGTACGAGTTTAAGCTCAGTGCACAAACAGAGCCCTTGAACCGGCTCCCAAAACTACGGTCATGTGTTGTCTATTATATAATCAGTAACGTATTTCTCCTTAACATTAGCGAAGGTTGGATAAAGAGTTATTATAAGTAAGTCTGACAGTGTCTCTAGACAGAGATATTCAATTCCTAGTCCGCACGCTGGATTATTTCAGTGTGATTGCAATATCTTACTGCATGAGTTTTAACGAACGGCGCTTAACTTGGAGAAGCGGCATCAACTCCCGATTCATGACGAAATCCGCTGAGTTTTTCCGTGCCCTCTCTCCGTGTGCATCGGGTTCTGTCTTTTGGCCTCCGCCATCACCCAGGACAGTCTGTCCATTATCTCCATCGGTGCCGCCGTGGGGAACCATCGTTGCTATTGCAGTCGGGAGCGAAACCTCTCTTCCGTAGGTCCCTCAAGGCCCGCCGCTGCTGTTATATGTGACCGGGCCACCTTCAAAAACACACGAAGCTTCGCTGGTTGCGGGGTTTGGAAGCGGAGACCTTTTCTTTCAGAAGTTTTCTGATAGGGGCATAAGCTTTCCTCTTCTTTTGGGTCTCTGTCGGATAGTCCTGGTCAAAATAAACCCGCTGCTGATTGAGGTGTATCTCTTTCTTCCACGCGGCGCGAAGCACCAAATCCCTGGTTCTGAATGCCAGAAAGGAGACCACCACGGAGCGGGGTTCGCATTCGGCGGTGGTTTGGGACCCAGAGCCCGGTGGCAGCGTTGTATAGCTAGGTCGATATCCTGGAGTGACAGCTCAGCCTTAATGAAACCGACCATAAACTCCAATAAATTGTCCCTCTGTGTCCTCCGGAATCCCATACACACGGATGTTGTTTCTACGTGAGCGTGCTTCTAAATCAGTCAGTTTGGCTTGAATTTTATCTTGATTGCTTATGGTTTGAGACAGCACCTCTTTCACCGCTGCGGTCCACTCCTCCATTTCTGCCACACGTTTTAACGACTCCTCCGTTCTCTCATGGTTCTCTTTATGTCCGACACAATTTCATTTAGTCTTCCATTAATCTCTCTTGGAAACGTCTAAAATCTCTCTTCATGTCAGCAGAGAAGTCGTCACGAAAGCAGCGCTTCTTTCACGTCTGCACGGATAGCTACGATCTCTTTGTGGATAGCTCCGATGCTAGTTTGAAGCCCTTCCATAGCCATGTGCTCGTCACTTACGCCTTCGCGAATAGTGTTTTAAAAGTTTTCTCGTCTGTTTCTTGTATTTGTTTTGATTTACCGTTACCTTTTGATGGCTTTCCTTTTCATCATAAAATATTCGTTTTTAGAGGGTTAATTCGGCTCTGGCAAAGGGAATTGGACGACCGAGTTGGGAGCTCTGGTTCACGCGTCCGCTCACCTCAGCGCCATAACCGGAAGCCTTGGTAACTGTTTTAAATCAAGATTACTGATACAGATGTATTTATTGTTCATCATCATCATTCCCCCCCAGCCCAGAGTTAAACCTGCATGCTCTTCTGTTTTAACCTGACTCTAACACTGCTATCAGCTTCCCAGCAGCTCAGACAACAAACTCACATCAGAAATGTCCTAATGTAGGCCATATGGCCAAAATAATGATTTACCAGTGTGCTATATACTGTGTGAATCTTTCTTCGCTGTACACATTCCAGTGTGTATAACACACAACACTCCCATTGTGTCATGCAAGTGAAGAGAATCCATACACGCTAAACATTTATTCAACATAAGAGCACACATGCTTTCAAAGGCATTGCATGTACAATCTGTGTCTGCTGTTGCTGACCATTGTGGTGTTGTTTTAGGCAAATAATAAATTATTAAACTGTTCAATTTTTTTTCTATTATGTTCACTTGCAGAATAGTTAGGTTTAGTTGAAATCTCCTTTGTTGTTAATCTTTTATTTTACGCAAATAATAAATGTATCAATTTATTTTATAAAAATATTTAGATTATGTTTACCTGCTTATTGTCTATTACACGCACTAGAGCCCACACACACACACACACACACTGGACTGTAGGCCTATATGTGAGACATGTTTTAAATTTGTGAGTGTTAGTCAACTCCTAAATCAGTTGACGCAGTATAATAGCACACATGGAAATCAGACAAACATTATGAGGAGAAAGAGCTCATTTTGGTGAGTAGGCTAAAGCCTTAAGCAGCAGGGCTAAGAAATGGGATTTGTGAAAGCACAGTTATAATGAAAATAATGGAAAGTGTTTAACTTTCCAAAATTACAGAACATGAAGCTTAATTTCTATATTATCTCCATGTGACAGCAGGCATGGTGCGACACCTACTGGTCTGTTTTTGTAATTGTTTTGAACTGCCCTTTACGGTGGTAACCACATTAAATATTAATTTAATTATATAATATAGCGCTAACAGTACCAACTCTGCACACACAGTAAGTTCTTAGGTTACCCTTTATTACCAACTGTATTCAACCAAACAATGCGCTCATTATGCGCGTGGCTTTTTAAAAAAAAAATTTTTATTAACAGTTTTAAATTGTACATACATGTTAAACAAATTATTGAACATTTTGGCATCCAGAGAAGAAAATGAATAATTAATTAAATAAAAAGTGACCACATATCCATTGAGTATTATAATGACATAATACAAAATTCAAAGAAAGTAAAAAAAAAAAAAAAGATGAGATAGGCTGAGGCTATATAATTATAATTCCTTAAAATCTTTCAGTAGACCCATTGTATATATAGTTTTCTTATTAATAATGATTTGGATCGACTCACAATAGTTTCTGAATTCTTTCCTGAAATGAGTAAAGGCTGGTAGCGATTTAGAAAATTCTTGCCTTATGGATATGAAATTCCTAACATAATTTCAGATTTATTAAATACAGTATATACTACATAGCCTACAGTAATAAGGTAACAGCCAATAATAAGGTAACACAGACAAACAACACAAAAGTTAGAGTTAGAATATATTTAGTCTATATCCTTGGTGTTTCACTTATAGGATTGTTCTGGTGCTGCAGGAATTTCGCCGGATGCATGTATTTTCGCGATGACCGCTTTTACGCTTTCTTTGTGTTGGATTTATGAGGACTTAAGGTAACTGCTTCTCAGATCTCTGCATCGGTTTATTGAGACAGTTAGCTAGACTATCTGTCCAATCTGAGTTTTCGCTCTCACTTCTATTTTGCAGCATGCACTAAGCTTAAAAAACAAAACAAAGCATGTTTTTCACCCATCCTGGAATGCTTTGTGAAGTTGCGGACCTTCCTCATGTGGACGGTCTGTCAAAGCGTGACTAGAATATACTTAATTGTAGGTTTTTTTCTAATTTTTTCACTTTTACATGAGACAAATAATTTGAGGATGATGAGGGACTTTATTTGCCTTAATTTGATAAATAGCTAGGGTTCGTTAGAGTTGCTAAGCCATAATTGGGCAATCTCTGTTTAGGGAGGGATTTAGGCAATGGTTATTTGCCTGTATAAAGATATAGACCATGATATCCTTCGTGCTAGTTTGTAATATTACATTTTGAGACTTTAAAATCCAGAATTCCATGACCCTAATCCTTCATTTTACACTTGTCAAATTAATTGATGACATTTATGTCTCCTGGTGGCAACTACATATCAAAGGTGGCATTGCCTTTTTATCTTACCCTCAGGTTCAACATTTTATAATATTTTTGACAGGCCAATGCTCTTTGCAAATGTCATATATTGTAAGTTCATGGAGAGATTTGTGTTTTGGTGCCTGTGTGTGGGAGAGAGAGTGAGAAACAGACAGACAGACTGACACACATCTATACACACACAAATGAAGAGAGAGTGCGTGAGTTTTATTAGCGTACGTGCATGAGCGTTTGGGGAATGCATTATGCCCAGCTTTCAACAGATGTTTTATGCCGTGTGCTGCGTAAGTGCCCTGGATTGTCAGAGTGCTTTATCATTCAGAATTTTGGTAAATGCAAATATGCAGCCTGAAACTTTACCATTTTCACTCAATGTCATCTTTTGAGGATACTTCATTAGAGGGGATTGGAGGGTCGATGAAGAGATGCAGACCTATCTTAAAATTAAAAACAATTGAAAAGCTTTTTGAAGTGGAAATTAATTTTGACCAAGATTAAATTGTATTGTACTGCAACATACTACTAGTGATCCAATATACATGTACTGGTTTGAAGCAAAGGTGGCTACACAGTTTCCATATTAGACGGACATGCAGAAGCATATATATATATATATATATATATATATATAATCTGTAGATTCCGGCTACCTGATGTTTCCTGCCTCCAGAGAGGAAAAAGAGAAGAAAAAAGTGAATAATAAAATGCTAAAGAGGTAATTTACTTGGATAATGACCTTTCTCTGCTGTTGATTAAGGATGAGGCATGGTGATAAAACAAATGTGAGCCTGATTCCATGACTATGCATAGAAGTAGAAGGATGACACCACAACCTCATCACCGGGATTTGAGAACAGAGAACTCTCACCAGATGTCTATTTCACATTCTCTGCATGCATCACTAATTTATGGTTCCCAGATGGAAACATGTCTTTTCCGATTATTTTGACACCACGTGAATGCAGCATTATGTTCCTGGATATAACAATAATTTACTCAAAATATTATTTGGCTACTTTATTCTCATAATATTGTCCTTCTAAAAATAGAATTATTTTATTATAACATGATTAAGGAAAGGGAAATGTAATTATTTACAAAAGATGGCTAAAAATGTCCTTGTATGATTTGTGCATTATTTTATAGTAGCGTGCTGTCTACGTGACATCTGACCACAGTCTTTCCACCGGGCAACATTTATCCAACGCACCTTTGCCAGTCAGCGGCCTAGCTAAGCTGTCAGTGTTCGCCATCTTTTTTGCTTTGCTGTGCTCTGTTTTGCTGCAAACACTACTGTGAACTTGCAACCTGTATATAGTCTGAAAATATCGCCTCCGTACGGGTTTGTGGAGGAATAAAAGTGTTTGTTTTTCGCCTGTTACTGTTTTGGTGGCCTTTGTGACGCACTGCCAAAGGTGCACTTCTGCCGAAGAGACTCTCTCCTGTCGGTGTCGCAATTAAAGGCAATTTTTTTCTGTTTATCAACTCCGTTTCACTTCAACGTAAGTAAAGTATGCCGCTTGTTCAAACTGCTGTGACTACACAGTAGTGCTTAGCAGTGCAAGATAGCTAACGTTGTGACCAATGCTTGCTCTTCCACACATCTGTTTTTATGGTCATGTCTAAAATGTCTGCTAGTTTTTGCTCATATGCTGCACTGTCACCCACTCTATTGTGTATCGACCTGTCGGCATGTGTAGCACTTTGCTTGCTGGCTAGACAGCTGTCTAGCTGCTAGCTATCACCGCCTGTGTTGTTGCTGCAACTCGTTGCATACTTGCATGTACCTGATTTACTTCACAATCATCCTGCTGGGCGGCTAGCTGCTGCTTTCATGTCTCAACACTTTTAACAGGCAGCTTGTTAGGACTGGCATGAAACTGCTGGGTCTGGAGTTGTCCCAATGGCTAGAGTCTGCATTTTATGTGCTGCATGCTGCAGGACCTAGCTGCCAGTGTTCCAACTGTAAAAGTGTTGAGATAATTAAAAGTATTTACATTATTTGCTTAGTCAATTGCTAGTTAGCTAACGCTAGCTTTACATAAATGCGACAGAGTTGTCCCTCATCTGGCTAGAAACCTGTTGTGCCGTCCTGTTGGCTCAGAGCTCAGACTAAGTGGTCAAATGTGCTAAATGTGGCCTGCTGCTGGTGATCTGCAGCAACAGATTCGAGGTTGTAATCACTGATGTTGTACAAGATCTGTTTTGCTCTCATATTCTGCTCACATTGCATCTACGAGTACAGATTTTTGTTACAAGCTCTCAAATCATATGCTCACACATGCATCTACGCTCTCTCACATTTGCACCATATTTACCTTCATACAGTATTTGCATTGCTATTTATTGTGAACGCATTACGTAGTGGCTGAGCTTGTTTTATTTTTGTGTGGTTCACATGCTAAAGAATCACCAAAATGCTAGTATCCATTCCAGAGAAACATGTTGCTGTTTTAATGTATACTTCATTAATCCCACAAGGGAAATTACAATTTAGACTGTTATTACACACAGGCCTGAATTACACACATGTAACTATGTATCTATCCCAGCTAACAATTTTTGGTTCCCAGACCGTTCTGGGAACGTTCGTTTTTGGTTGCGGAACGTTCCCTGAAGGTTAAGTTTGGTTGTGTTTTGGTTGTGTGCTTGTTAATCTGAAAGTGGCTATAGACAGTAATGTTTTCATTATGAATTAACATTTAAAAACATTTTAAATTATATATATATTTTCATATACAAGTCTCACCGGACTGTCACAGGACCAGCCAAATAAAAAAGTACGACTTATAGTCTGTAAAATACAGTATGTAATGGTGGTTTTTGTGCAGGGATCTGAAGCGCCTGCGAGGGCAGGAGGATGGCAGCAGTGTAGAAGGTGGCCGGCCAACAGCTCAACAAAAAGAGCTCCATGGATTTGAAGGCTCAGTCCTTCTCAGCTGGCCTAAAAGAAAGAAAGAAAAGTTTGATATGTCATACTAAGACTGAACAAGTTGACAAAAGCAAGACAAATGTCCTTACTATCAACCCAGTTTTTTCCTTGTCATGCAATTGTATTTTATTGGAAAAATTCAAAGCCATTGTACCGTCAACTGGGTCCTAAGCTGAAGTGGCAGGCTGAGCTTGCGTTAGACCCATCCAGCTCTAGGCGACCGGCTGGTTTCCTGTATGGTGTTGACTCATCTAAAAAAAAAAAAAAAAGTAGATATGAATATTGTTCAGTTCATTTATGGTAGGTTTCTTGCACATGCCATTGCAAAAGATGAACCTATGCTGTTACGTTTAAACAATCACTTGTCTTGCAACTTACATGCAGGTGGTGGAGGCATTTACGTCTGCTGACCTGAAAGGAAGAGCGACCGACCCACCCACCCACACCCACACACACCAGAATAGTCGCATGATATGCACCAGGTTGAATGTAGTTCCATGGCAGGGAATGTTTCCTAAATGCATGCATAATGTTGACTTACGGACAGGGATTCCAGACACACGTCCTGTAACGGAATGCTTTCTTGTTTGTCGAACAGATTCATCTGAAATAACAGACCATACAATTTGTACTGATTGCAAAAAGAATATTTAAATGTATACAGTCGGTGTAAACATTGGGAAGGATATCTTATTTGTAACATAAACGCAAGCATGTTAACACGATGACACAAAAAATACAATGCGACAAAGCAGACACGTTGGGCACAGCAGAAAACAAAGGGCAAGATATATGCAATCCATCTAAAGCACAACTCCGGCCTCGCCTTTTGAATGGGAGAGCAAGGGGCCCTTCTATGATAGCAAGGGGCCCTTCTATGATAGCATCAAAATCAACATTTTGAAAACACTAAGAAGGCTCGACACAACATGAGACTTTGCTCCAAGTCTCACCTGGGGCTCAACACATGAACTCAGCATTGAGAGTGCACAAAGAGTTTACTAAAAAGAAAAGATTTCAAGCAACTCACTGCTTGACTAACATAGCAAGATGGCGACGAGGTAGAAAAAAATTCTACTAAAGTGAGTTGTTTACTTCAGCAAAACTTTTCTTTTGGTCAACCTGATCAGAACCAGAATATAACGAAGCCATACGAGGGAAAGAGTTTAAAGTTAAACCACAAACCCTCCCATTACAACCACAACATCATTAAACTGTAAAGTATGTCGCTTACCTTTCCGTGAGCTTGCCAAGCTGTGCAGCGTGGTCCGTCCTGTAGCGTGGTCTTCATAACGCGTGAATCTTAGTTGTGAAAATCGTTCCATTGATAGATTCTTGTTTTTAAGTATTTTCACTAATAGTTAAAAACAAAGTCACGCACAAAAGTACTGTTTTAAGCTAAATTGAAATCAGCCTTAAAATAAATGCTATGCTGTTTATCTTACTTAGATTTTATAAGTCAAATCATTTTTGAGTGAATTTAAATCAAGTGACAGCAAACCTTTATGCTACTTCAAAACTCAGAACAACCAAAAACAACCAAACTGGAAAGTTGTGTGAAGGTACGGCGCAACCACAGGGGAACGTTACAGTTGGTTGGTTCTCTTAATGTTCAGGGAACGTTATAACTTGGAGGAAACATTCCCTAAACGTTAGTTTTTGGTTTGGTTCGAGCTAACCTTTAGAGAACCAAAACTAACGTTCCCTAAACATTCTGTGTTAGTGGGGATACATGCATTAAAGGTATGAGGAGAGACCAATATGGTACTGGACCTTTTTCACAGCAGACATTTTGACTTGACATAGTAGGAAAAGCACAGCTGGAATTGATAACCTTAACGATGGCTTAATTCCATGAAGAGTCCCAGTGAGCTGTTTCAGTGAGTCAGCATGCACTACCAGGGCGTCTCCTAAGTGGAATGCAGCCATCATTAATGGTTTTCAATACACCTGTGCTTTTCCTACTATGACATGTCAACATGTCTGCCATGAAACAGGTCTCTTGCATTTGTGAGCCAATGGGAGACACATTCAAGGCCATGCTGATCTGTCCTGAAGACTGAGCTTCCCACTATAGCATCCGTGAAACACAACTTACACAACAGTTGTCAACAAAATACACAGAGCTTGCCTTGCTTGTTTAAAAACATTAGACTATGATTTCTACCAATTTACTATGCAGCAGTGTATATAATGGCTGTGTCTCATTCTGCATACTTCTGTCTTCTACACTGCTAATGTGCACTGACCATTTACTTCCGTAGTGCCCACTTTCAATGGTAAGTGATGTCCCTAAACGGAAAATGACTAGCGGTCAGCTTGGCTTTTGTCAGATTTCGAAGGCGGCGAGCCGACTGACATTTTGTCGATCAGACAGATTCCGCAACTGTATGGCCTATTTCTCGCTTATGTTTTCATAAATGTTTCGTGAACTATTTTTGTAAAATACGGATTGTATTCAAGCCACCATTATGCTTTGACATGCATGTTAACACGTTCGCCCAATCACATGCCGGTCGATGTCCCTGGTCCCTCCCTTTCTGCTTTGTAGTCAAGATGGCGCCCGTTTAGTGCTAGTAGGGTCTGTCACTTCCCGATGTAAGTCAAGTGCAGATTTGAGTCACGCATGCGTCACAACAATTTTAAATTGTACATACATGTTAAAACATATTTTTTGAACATTTTGGCATCCAGAGAAGAGAATGAATAATTAACTAAATAAGAAGTGACCATATATTCATTGAAAATTATAGTGACATAATACAAAATTCAAAGGAAGTAAAAAAAAAAAATAAAAAATCATAAAATACAATACAGAGACAAGATGAGATAGGTTGAGGCTATATAATTATAATTCCTTAAAATCTTTCAGTAGACCCATTGTATATATAGTTTTCTTATTAATAATGATTTGGATCGACTCACAATAGTTTCTGAATTCATTCCTGAAATGAGTAAAGGCTGGTAGCGATTTAGAAAATGTTTCCTTATGGATATGAAATTTTCCTTGCAGAATTAATAAATTGACAGTACTATGTATTTTTTTGTTTTTGTGATCATATTCAATAATAACATCTTTTGCTTCTAATTTGATTTTGAAATTCTGACTATTTAAGTAATTTTCCATTTTTTTCCAGAACTCCACAGAGAACCGACACTCCCAGAATAAATGTATAATAGTTTCATCTTCAGCTTTACAGAATTCACATTTACTATCCACAGCTGCGAATCTGGAAATAGATACGTTAGTGGGGTAAATATTATGCAGTATTTTGAAATGTAATTCTTTCAACTTATTAGGGATAACAAATTTGTATGGTAGAAGCCATGTTGATTCCCAGTGAATGTTGAGATATAAAGAGTTCCAGACACATTTACCCCTTGGAGTGATTTTCCTTCTGCTGTAGAAGAAGTTCCTTATATGTTTATTGGTACATTTATGACTTTTAATATTTATTCCATCAACAAAGAAGTTTGGATCCAATTCTTTACTCTCAGAGTGACATTTCATTAGTTGAAGAATTCCACTAGGTATAGCATTTATTACCATTTGATATTCTTTATGTGTGATAGGAAAGATTTTAGACCTAAGAAAGTCTTCATAATTAAGAAGTTGAGCTTCATCATTTTGTAAGTCTGCAAGAAAAATGATATTCCGGTCAACCCAGTGTTGTAAATATAAGGACTTATTCTTTCTGGTTATGAACTCATTGTTCCATATAATAGTTCTGTGAGGAGAGAAATTGTGTTTAAAACATATTTTTGCAGCATTAAGTGCTTGCTGATGAAATTTAGAAAGTTTTTGTGGTAACTTAATTTCATTATAACTGCATTGTAGTACAAATTCTTGCAAAAAAATTAAATCTGCACTTGATCGTCTACAGAAAAGAAAAATAGCCTTTCTTTTAGAGATGTTTCGTAACCCTTTGACATTGAGAGAAATTACTTTAAGGTTAATAAAATTGTTTGCCATACAATTAGAAAATAATGTATAAATAAAAAAAGAAAGAAAAAAGATTGATGCCTACAACTAAGAGACAGAAGATAAGAGCTAAAATGAACCCTAACCTTTGGTAGTGATTAGAAACACCCTGAACACTGGGAGTACCAATATGACTTTGAACTCTCTTAAGGCCTTATTAACAGCAGCCGACTTCACTGACCACTTGTCAAACAATTACTTGCCTAGTCATCACATCTAGACAACTATGCAGGACGAAGATTTATGCAACAAATTTCACCCCATCGATGAAGGCGACGGACCTTGCCATCTGGTTTTCTTTCCGTCCTTACGAGCCTGCTCGACCAGGGGCCACAGTTTGTTTCTGCATTCTCTCTCGGAGCGTGTCAGGTCCTCGGCGATTCGAGATTCAGCTTCTTCATAACTTCAGCATTGCGTGAGTTCTTCCAAATCTTGTACCTGAAGGTACGCATGTTGAACTGTATAACAATCGGACGCGGTGTCTTATCCTCTCTGGGGCGCCCAACTCTATGGACCGCATCGACCAAGAATCCCAACTTGCTTTTATCATCAGGTGCAATCTGACTCATTATCTTTATGACTTCCTCTCTTACATCTTCGTTCACTTTTTCAGGAAGGTTGTTGAGGCGCAAATTCCATCTTCTGCTGTAGCGCTCGGCTAATTCAGTTTTCTCTTTTAGTTCTTCAATGCTCTTATCTAGCCTTTTACCTTATCTTCCGTCTCCTTTGCTTGAAAACCAAGGCTTTTCATCTCTTCTTTTACCACAGTGATGTCTGCAGAGTTTTTATTTATCTGTTGTTCAAAGACGGAAAATTGCTCCTTCAACTCAAAGATTGCTTTGAGAATGTCGGCGTTAGAGACCTCGTTTGTTGGCACATACTTTCTTTGGATTTGGACTATTTATTGGAGAGTCTGGAAGAGGCGAGCACAAACCTAAAAAGGTGTCATCCGGGTCCACATCCATTACCAGTCCCCCTTTTATGCCTTTTTTTGCGTCTCTCTTTGCCATTGTGGTCCACGAGCCCCGTGCTATTAGCTTGGTATGCTAGGTACCTGAACAGTTTGCACGTGTTTGCTACAAAGGGTTGTTACTATAGGGTGACCAGACGTCCCCGGTTTCCGGGGACAGTCTCCGGTTTTGGTGACCTGTCCCCGGCTGGATCTGTCCCCGGAAATGTCCCCGGTTTTCACTTTGACTGACAGACCCGAAATTGGAATGAAAGTAAGAAAACACTGACCAAACGTAGCTGATAGTCGCACACACGCAGCCTCAAGACAACCAGAATCAGCGCTGCTCAGAGATGTTTTAGAAGCCGTATTTTACGATGCTAAAAATACTGGAGTCTGGTGGGTTTAGCGAACGCAATTTCGCTAAACTTTTTATGTTTTAAAAAAGGATCTTAATCTTTAACAGAAAGGTCGACCTCCTTAGAAATACTTTCCATAATGTTTTCAGACACTTAGAATATTAATCTGAGTCTGTCAGTAGCAAAACGAGCACTTTTATGAACGTAAATACAAACTAGACAATTATCCAATTAACTTACATTGCTTGTTTCGCCGCTGCCGACTGCAGCGATCTCGTTTAATACTGCGTCAATGTCAAGGGAAAATATTTTCTCAATAGTTTTTAATGTATCCGATACTCTATGAGCTGTTGCAGAAACAAGCCTGAAGCAATAAAGCAAAAGCTGTCACATAAATGTAGTTCAGTAACATTACAACAGAAGGTGTATGAAGTAGCAGCAGGGGTGATTCTAGGATGATAATGAAATGTTATCATGTTTACATTATGCATAAATCTCTGCACACCCATTACTCTATGTGAAATACCTCAAACGCTTCACTCAACACATGCATCAGTACAACAAGCGGTTCCCGAGTAAACAAATTTTCTACATGGTCTCCAAACTATATTGTATTCTCATGTAAACTAGTCAGCTATGTCAGCACAGATCATTTTGTAAATTGCTTAGCCAGTGTATCCCACCATAATGGTTATTATATTGCCAGATTCCAGACAATCTCACTTACTTATATATATCCCACTTACAATATGAATATATATTTAAAATGGGATGCTTCCTAGTGACATTAATGCAAAAATATGAAGAAAAAACAATTCCACCTGTGTGTGCATGATTAAAATTCTGAAGTGCAAACTAGTTCAGGCTACAGCACAAATATTTCCATCCATAGATAAGAACAATCAAGTCTAACCTGTGAATTTCTTTGCAAAGTGCACCAGATTGATAGCCTGGCTCCGCCTCCTACGTACTTTCGCTCAATTTTCATTTTCCTTCAGCACACCGTCTGGGTTTGCGGTATATTTATATATATATTTGCGGGCTTTCTCCAGCCAAATAATCAGCAAACAGAGGGAGGGGCTGAGGAGGTGGAAGGGGCGAGCTAGTCTCGTTTTGTTTCAAACATTTTCTCACAGGGGAGCATGCCCATGGACCCCCCTTGTGCCCCAGTGCAGCTCTAGGTCTTGTGATTCCCCTGGGGCAGTGTCCCCGTTTTAAGTTTTACAAAGATAAAAACATGACCTGTTTTGGAGGTATTTACGCATCTGAGCTGAAAATGTCCCCGGATTTTGTCTGAGAAATCTGGTCACCTTATGTTACTAGCCTTTAAAGTTCTTAAAATGATAGTTAACCCTTACTCGCCGGTGTGTCTCTCGAAATCCGACAGTTCAACAAGTTGCGTAGTCATCGGCCTTATTGTAAAACATAAGTACTCAGCTAAGTGTTGCAGAGCTTAGCAAACGTCAACCACCACGGTCGCCATCTTGCGCTCATTATGCGCGTGGCTGGTGATGTGTACGTGCACGATATTACATCACTGTAATAAACTACTGTTGCTAACATATTTCTTTGGGTCCAGGTTCATATCAGCCTTGATTGAATATTTCCTTCTAACGTTACTCTGGCGTTAGTGCTGCATATTATGCCCGTTCTAAAAGCTTGGCTTTTATTTATATAGGCTTTATTTACTATTACTTCCGGGTCACTTGGCCCACCTGTCTTTCTTTTAATGTAGATCTTCAAGCGGAAAAAATTAAAAAAGGAATATCAAAAAACCAAAAACGGACCCTTATTTGAATTTGGTTTAGTCGTTTTTCGTTTTTTGAATTCAGAAACCAAAACGAGAGAACGGCTCTTTTTTTACCGTCTCTTTGTTTTTGGTTTGAAACGACAAACGAAAAAAGGTGGTTTTCTCGTTATTTCGTTTTGTGGTTCAAACGAAAAAACAAACGATCAAGACGTACACGGACCCATGACCCGGATGTGACCTTAACTAGGACCAGAATCTGCCAAAAAAATAAACGAGTCGAGACAAAAGATAGTGACCATAGACTGTATATTTATTAACGGTCTATGGACATGACGTGGCCGGACTGGATGAATATTCCGGCTTAATTCGCCAGCTTTTTGAAGATGGTCGAACGCATGCTGAGATTTCCACCGCGCTGCATAAGATGTCCCGAGATGCATCAGATGTCCCGAGATGCATCAGATGTCCCGAGATGCATCAGATGTCCCGAGATGCATCAGATGTCCCGAGCTGCATCAGATGTCCCGAGATGCATCAGATGTCCCGAGATGCATCAGATGTCCCGAGATGCATCAGATGTCCCGAGCTGCATCAGATGTCCCGAGATGCATCAGATGTCCCGAGATGCTCGGAAATGTCTGTCAGAAGATTCTGTGTTCAACACCAGCTCAGACGAAAAAGACATCAGACGTAGAACTGGAAACGGCAATCATGTCATCATTAGATAAGGTAAGTGCTCACAAGACAAGGAAAGAAAGTAGGCCTACCCACCATGGTTACGTTAACCAAGTATTATTATTATTATTATTATTATTATTATTATACTATTAACGTTAACCTATCTAATAAGAGTGTGTAAGATAACGTTAACCTTACACAGTGAGCACGGCACTCAGTGGCAGTATTGCATAAGAGAAATAATCAGTGCAACAGGGTGATCACACTGATTTAAGTGTTTTTCCACCTTTAACATGTTGGCTAACTTTGCAATACACCAAAGAATGTAGCCTATTCAGTGCCATATAATATCTTACCAGAAATTAAAATGTTGACCTACATTGGGACCTACAGTGGTCTAAGCTACAGTGTTACAGCCTATTGTCTTTAAAACATTAATGTGGGCTGAACTGAAACTATTGGTTAAGGTTTGATAGGTGAATAGACAATTCTGTTATACTTAAACTTTTGCAGTGAGTGTTTTGTGACATGTAGAATTATAAATACTGTTAGCTGCCCTACACAATTAGGGGTTTCTGTTGATGTGCTGGCCTGAGATGGAGTCAAACTCCAGACCTGAATTACTATCCCAGACCTTCTGCACACAACAGCTTGAGGGAGCAGTGTAATGTTTGCAACTTGGTACTTGCCTATAGTTTTTAATCCAAGACTAATTTGTTTACCATTTTAAAAGTTTCATTTCAAATTTTCACCAATTTTTTTAAGACAGGTCCAAGTTACAGCCGAAAATTCATGACAGGATACCTGTGATCAGTGGGGGTAAGGGCAGGAGAATCTCGAGTGGGAAACATTCTCAGAGAGGTACACCAGCCGTATAATGAACTGCGTCGCCAAGTAAGTCACCTACATTCATTAAATTTGAGGAAAAAAAGTAAAGCTTATTGTTATTACACCTTGCATTGATTGAATTATACTTGTTTTAGGGAGCATGTAATCTGAATCCAGTTCCTTACCACGCCGAGTATATGGGTCACAAACTCCACCTAGACCAGAATGAGAAGAATGTTTGGAGTGACACATGTCTTGGCTATTGATGGATTCAGCAGCAAAACTGTTGCCAAATCCACAATGCCAGTGAAAAACAACCTTATTGTTTATGAGGAAGTTTACAGGCAAGTCAAGGTTAATAACAGTAGCAGTAAATAACAAGCACTGTGTGGGATTATTATACAGTATCAGTGTTTTTACATTACAAGCAGTATGTGCTAATATGAATATCATATCCACAGATGTATCCATATAATCTACACATTTTCTATTACAGGAAAGCTCATTACTTGTCCTAAATGGTATTGTATGTCCCAACATCTTAGGATAAGGAATTTGTTTGTTACATATCAACTGAAAGCTTAACTACTTCGACTTCAAACTGTCTGCAACATAACTCAAGGTCAAAGGACATTTCTAAATTAATGCTGTCAACTACTGTGTATACCTGTATTTTACACACCAGGCCATCTTTTTCTGATTTGGGTTTTCTGATCTGAAGTGTTTCCAATCAGTCTTAAAAATGTTTTTATTGTGTTTAAACAGTGTGGAAAGAATTTGGCCAGAGGTCAACAATCGGGTGAACTATCCACTAAAACAGGCCCTGGTTCACCTGCTGGATCAAGAGCTGCTTGACATCCAGGATAATGTAACCAACTTTTGTGTCTCCAACCTTGCATGTCAAGTGAGTCAGATTGGACTTGGCAGGGTTGTACAGTCCTGGAATGCCCATAGGATCCCAGGTAGGCTATGCTAGTATTTGTATGTATGGAGCTTTACAACAATTGTCAATTTTGCCAAAACTAATACAAGTAATTTTAGGCAGAGGGATACCAAACCAACTTTCAGCTGATTGTTGTCCAGCAGGAATTCCCACAGAGATGCTGCCCAATGCTCCTGAGGCAGCACACATGTATGAGCAGGAGTCGGGGTCCTCCCTGACCTGGGTATCTGCCTTTGGCTCTGACCCCTTTTCATCAGAGCAAGACCGATGTCGTGCTGAGCAGCTGTTTGGAGAGAGGCTTCCAGACATGTCTCTTCTTTTGGAAAAGTGGTTAACAATGACCATAGTGTGTTTCAGGAGGCACTGTGCTATCTGATTAATGTTACTGAAAGACATGCCAGATAAATACAGGTGGTGGTATCGCCAACTAGGCCGGTGATGGACTGAGTACACAAAAAGTCTGGTTCTATTTGTTCTATTCGTCACATTTCTAAAGCTCAAACCGCAAGATGTTTTTTACATGAAAAATGCCTTCACACCAATTAATTTATCAGTTGACTTATTTGTTAATCAACTTATTTTTTCAGCTGTACTTGTATAAACTGATTCTTTATAACATCAAATTGTACTAAATTTGTGAGCTGTCAAACAAATGTAGTAGAACATTTCCTCTGAGATGTAGTGGAGAATTAAAAAGTCATGAAAATAAAATACTCATATTTCAAATTTCCACCATTGAACTATGCATATGTTTGTAGAGTAGTTGTGAGAAACTGCTCAAGCTCAATTGTAGCTGAATAAATTCCAAGTTTGTTCAGATGTCTGCATATTTCTTTTAATGTGAAAAATACAAGTAGAAAATCTTGTATAACCAGTAGGAAATCTGGTAAACATTATCTAAGTGCCACAATTACATGTGACAATAAAACTGTTAACATTAGACATTGTTACTTTATAAAAACAAGGCTCTGAAGAACTGTATGCACATTTGTTGCCAACATAGCAACATACTAAATAATAAAATAAAAAAAACTAGAATAACTTCTCAAATGGTGCCAGTGCCTCAGAGAGTCCAGCCACTTCATGAACGCTGTTCTCCAAATCCACAGCGTGACACTTGGGGCAGTAACTGTGGCTGTGGGGCAGTAACTGTGGCTGTGGGGCAGTAACTGTGGCTGTGGGGCAGTAACTGTGGCTGTGGGGCAGTAACTGTGGCTGTGGGGCAGTAACTGTGGCTGTGGGGCAGTAACTGTGGCTGTGGGGCAGTAACTGTGGCTGTGGGGCAGTAACTGTGGCTGCTGTTCCACTCCACAACACATGCCTTACACCCGGTTAGGGTTCTGCAGCATGTTGAGAACATTGGCTTGTCTAGAGGACCTGTAGGTTAAAAAACAAATGCACTTCATTTATGTTCAGCAGGTCGGCCAAACCCAAACAACAATGACCAAATAAAGTAAATCCACACAGCATGTCAAATCTAGTAAAACTAACCTTTGCAGACAAGACAGGCAAAAACCGCTCTTAAAGAAGTTACTTCAGCCTCTGAACGAGACAGGGTTGTTGTCACTGTGGAATGTGCAAATCCACTCAAATCCTTAATCATCTTGGTCACTTCCTTTAGTCCCTGGGCTGCTTCAACAACCTCTTCAATGTCTGCCATAACCTCTTGAAGGCCAGTATCTTCTCTTCGACTGAAACACATTAAAAGTGTACTATGTACCATTTAATTACACCTCAATTTGTTTTGTTTTTTCCACACACAGCATCATGTCATCCAAAGAAAAAGAGAAAAAATAGAATAATTTTCAGTTACCTCAACCTCTTCCTTTTGACTTGTAGCAGTTCCATCTGTGGTTCAGGCACTGCAAATATTTTCCTGGAATTTTGCTTCCAGTGTGCTGACCCTGCAATGAAAAAAAAGGACATTTTATGTTTTAACTGAATATTTGCAGAATTCTTGATAACTTATATCCTATATGGAGGTTAAGAATTTTAAAAATAGGGCACTATACAGATTTGAAGCACCCAAGAAAGCCATTACTGCAAAATGTACTTTAATATGAGAATATTTAGGTGTACTTCAGATGCTAAATGTGTGGACTATTAGTGCACTTAAGTTCCTAATGTGGCTGCAGAAAATATTTACACAGCAATGATGATGATTTAATGATATAATGATTTAAAACATACCTCTAGTACCATCACAGTCAATTATTGCGTTGCCCTGACTATCTGTCAAAATAAAAGCCTCCTGTTGTCCAACGGCCTCTTTCACCTGACTGGTGATTGTTGCCACACAAGCCTCAAACTCTGAGAAGCGGACTGTAACCATCTTGGTGGTGTCTAGCTTTCCATTTAGGACTTCAGCAATTAAGACATTCCTGAATATTGATGGGAACAAATAATACAAAAAATTGCAGTTCCTGTGATTTGGATAGTGCACTTGGCAATATTTGTATTAATTGTTGAATCCTAATATACAGTGATAACAATAAGCACGCAATGCAGGGCTGGTCATCAAGTTCCTGGATAAAAAAGCTGAATTTAGCTGATAAGTTGCAGGTGCAGCAGGAACAGATGGTAAATATGCAGGATAAGGAATCCCAGGAAACAGAGTTGGACACACCTTCTCAAAATATGTAGCAAAAGAAAGTAGTAACAGTAGTGACAGATGTCTTAGCAAGATGTTTTTTTTGTAACTTACCTCACAAAGGTTTTGGTGGTGGTCCTTGGCGTTGGACAGGAGGAGGCTGTGCAGTGTTTGGTGGGCGGGGAAGAACAGAGGGCAGCCTGGCCTGATGGATGTGACCCTGCAGATTGTTCCACAGTGGTGCCGTCGCCATGCACTTCATAATGACCTCTGGCGATGAGGTCAAAGCAGTAGAAGTCACCATCAGGTCGGGGAAATATGACCACGTTGGTATCGTCTGTCAAATACACGGTTTCCTTTTGGACCTATGACAGGAGTTCAGGATAGAACAGAAGCAATAAAGTGTGTATAGTCCAGCCAACCACACTGCTTTTTGTGCTTTTATTACAAAATAATATATGTATTCACATTGTAGTCACCAACATTTTCATTAGTATCTGTTATTTAATAACATATTCTCAGTGATTGCTACGAAAGTTAAAGTATAATATAACGTTACAGCTAAAGCAGAGAACATATTTTAGTTTTTTAATCCAAGACGAGTGTTGCATGACAATTAATGTTAAGTAAAATAAAAAACATCACACAAGAACCTGTTTGAACACACCAATAACTCTGAAAGTTCATATACGATAGCCGTTAGCTAGCTAGCGAGATGTGCGCGCCCACGAGTATTTAAAAACCATAACGTTATATTATATCGCTTTATATAGAATACATACCTGGAAAATAACCGATATCTTCTCTGTGGTCATGTCTTCAGGCTTCAGAGTAACCCTCTTACTTCCACAAAAAAGCACAAAAATGTCCATTTCTGTTGCTACCTGCTAGCTACAACATAAGCTGCTCTTGGTCGCGTCGGTGTCGGTGTCCCACGAGTTAAGGTCACATCCGGGTCATGCATCTTGCGTCAAATTAAAAATAAAATTGGATGAAACGGGTGAAACGCTCGTTATCTGTTTTTCCATTTTTCCATTTGAGCACAACATTGTAAATTGGAAAAACGAGTTGTTATCCGTTCTTTCCTTTTGGTTTTGGAAAAGAATATTGAGGAAACAAGCCATTTATTTGTTTTTGGAGTTTTGGTTTTATTTTGAAAAACAAATGAAGGAATGATACACGGTTTTGGTTTCTGAATTCAAAAAACTAAAAACGACTAAACCAAATTCAAATAACGGTCCGTTTTTGGTTTTTTGAAATTCCTTTTTTCATTTCTCCGCTTGAAGATCTACATTAAAAGAAAGACAGGTGGGCCAAGTGACCCGGAAGTAATAGTAAATAAAGCCTATATAAATAAAAGCCAAGCTTTTAGAACGGGCATAATATGCAGCACTAACGCCAGAGTAACGTTAGAAGAAAACTTAAAAATCAATCATTAAATAGGCTGATATGAACCTGGACCCAAAGAAATATATATATATATATATAAAACAGTAGTTTATTACAGTGATTTAATATCGTGCCTATCGTACACATCACCAGCCACGTTTAATGAGCGCATTGTTTGGTTCAATACAGTTGGTAATAAAGGGTAACTTAAGAACTTACTGTGTGTGCAGAGTTGGTACTTTTAGCGCTATATTATATAAGTAAATTAATATTTATTAATTTTATTTTTATTTCCACCGTAATAGACCATCAAGCAGTTCAAAACGATTACCAAAACAGACCAGTAGGTGTCGCACCATGCCTGCTGTGTGAGAGCTACTGTCATCTGTAGATAAAATAGAAATGAAGCTTTATGTTCTGTAATTTTGGAAAGTTAAACACTTTCCATTATTTTCATTATAACTGTGCTTTCACAAATCCCATTTCTTAGCCCTGCTGCTTAAGGCTTTAGCCTACTCACCAAAATGAGCTCTTTCTCCTCATAATGTTTGTCTGATTTCCATGTGTGCTATTATACTGCGGCAACTGATTTAGGAGTTGACTAACACTCACAAATTTAAAAACATGTCTCACATACAGGCCTACAGTCCAGTTGGGGGGGGGGGGGCTCTAGTGTGTGTAATAGACAACAAGCAAGTGAACATAATCTTTTTAATAAAATAAATTGATTCATTTATTATTTGCATGAAAAAACAACAGATTTCAACTAAACTTAACTATTCTGCAAGTGAACATAATAGAAAGAAATTGAACAGTTTAATAATTTATTATTTGCCTAAAACAACACCACAATGGTCAGCAACAGCAGACACAGATTGTACATGCAATGCCTTTGAAAGCATGTGTGCTCTTATGTTGAATAAATGTTTAGCGTGTATGGATTCTCTTCACTTGCATGACACAATGGGAGTGTTGTGTGTTATACACACTGGAATGTGTACAGCGAAGAAAGATTCACACAGTATATAGCACACTGGTAAATCATTATTTTGGCCATATGGCCTACATTAGGACATTTCTGATGTGAGTTTGTTGTCTGAGCTGCTAAGAAGCTGATAGCAGTGTTAGAGAACAGAAGAACATGAAGGTTCAACTCTGGGCTGGGCTGACTCTAACACTGCTATCAGCTTCTTAGCAGCTCAGGCATCGGGCCAAAAGAATGATTTACCAGTATGCTATTTACTGTGTGAATCTTTCTCGCTATACACATTCCAGTGTGTATAACATACAACACTTCCAGACCATTATTCTAAACATGTATTCAACATATAGGCATTGCATGTACAATCTATGTCTGCAGAACATTTACTGTGAATCCCTAAGGTAAGAACATTTTACAATGTCCTCAAAAAGTCCAAAAACATAATTACATTATAAAGAATAGGCTGTCAAAGCTGAGTACATCAGCAATAACTGCAACAAAATGTTTCCAGTAACTTTTGAACAGTCCTGCTTATTGACTTGGATGAATCTTTGCCCATTCCTCTGTACAGAGCAGCTTCAACTCTTGGATGTTGTTGGGTTTCCTCACATGAGCTGCTTGCTTCCTCATCCTTCCACACCATTTCAATCATTTTAAGGTCAGAACTTTTGACTTGACCTTTCCAAAACATTCATTTTATTCTTCTTTAAGGTAGGTGGGTAGATTTATTTTGTCACAATATAACAGGTTATATAGTATAAAGTATAAATTGAGTTTGTAACTCCCTTTTGCTACATAGCAGGCAATATACATTAATATACTGTAATAATAATATAATCAGTGGAGCAGTGCTGAGGATGAATTACAGTTTAAGAGTCTGATAGCTTTGAGGGAAAAGCTGCTCTGTAGTCTGGTGGTGCGGCAGCAGAAACTTCTATATCTCTTTCCAGAAGGCAGCAGGATGAACAGACTGTTGCTGGGTGGGTACTGTCCTTTAGTAGCCTTTGGGCTCTGCGTATGCACCTCACCTCACCGATATCACTGATGCTTGGGAGATGGGTACCAATGATCTTCTGAGCAGTTTTAATCTCCCGCTGCAGAGCCCTCAGGTCCTGGGCCATGCACATCCCATGCCAGTTTGTGATGTTTCCAGTCAGGATGCTTTCTATTGCTCTTCTGTAAAAGCTGACAAGAACTTGGTGTGGTAATTTGGCCTTCTTATACTTCCTCAAGAAATACAGTCATTCTTGAGCTTTCTTCACCAGCGTAGAGATGTGAGACAACCATGTCAGGTTCTCTATGATGCAGATTCCCTGGAACTTGAAACTATTCACCTGTTCCACCTCAGCACCACTGATGTAGTCAGGAGTGTGTGTCTTTATCTCCTTCTTCCTAAAAATCAAGGATCAGTTCCTTGGTTTTGCTGACGTTAAGCAGTAGGTTGTTCTCTGAGCACCACTCTATAAGATTATGATTTTCCCTCGATATAAAGTCTCATCGTTGTTTGGAATCCAGCCCATGATGGTGGTGTCATCCGCAAACTTCCCAACAGAGTTCTCTTCATTTTGGGGATGCAGTTGTGGGTGTACAGCGTAAACAGGTGGGGGCTGAGCACACCTTGGGTGCTGAGCACACCCTGGGTGGCTCCGGTGTTGAGCACTAGAGTGGAGGAGGTGATTCTGCCAATCCGAACTGACTGGGATCTGCTTGTGAGGAAGTCCAATATCTAGTCGCAGAGTGCTGAGTTTGCTGATCAGTTTCATGGGAGATTATGTTGAATGCTGAGCTGAAATCCACAAGCAGCATTCTGATGTAGGTGTTGTTTTTCTCAAGGTGTGTGAGGGCGGTGGAGATCCTCTGTGGATCTGTTTGTTCTGAAAGCAAACCGTTGAGGGTCCAGGCCGGCTGGGATGTTGTTCTTTATGTGCTAAAAACAGTCAAAGCACTTCATCAGAATGGGGGTGAGATCTTACAGCTGGCTCTTTGAAGTTCATCTGGTAATGCCTCATCTTTGGTGTTGTTGGTGTTGAGGCCTCTCTCCAGTCTCTGCTGATGTCTCTGCTTCACCTCCTTGATGCCAGCTTTCAGTCTCGCTTTGGCACTGCTGTAAGCTTCTTTATCAACTGACCAAAAAGCAGCTTTTTTGGCTCTGGATAGAGCCCTCACCTCTCCATCCATCCAGGCCTTCTGATTGAGGAATGATTTTATTGTCTTAGTGATCGCCACATCATCAACACATTTGCTGATGTAAGATGTCACACTTATGTATAATCCTCAAGGCTATCCTGGGTGGTGATCTCATATGTCCACACTTTGACTGTCCGATCAGACTTGCAGCACTGTCTTTATATTTCAATGAAAGCTTAAATGTTAACATAAAATGTTTTAGGATGGCATAAAATGAAGAAATGAGAATGTGTCTGTACACCTAGCCTATGTGTCTTAAGCAGCATGTTTGCTTTCACTCCTGACTGCAGCTCAATATATCACGTGGACTGTGTGTAACCCAACCTAAATGTGATGGTTGTTTAAAACTTAAGTAGGGATAATGTGATAGTGTGATCAATAATTGTCACAACACAAAGTGTGAGTTTCCTATTTTCACTTATTAATCAGACACCAATAGTTCAGGTTAACATTGTGTTGAGTAATTTTAATTCTCAACACTTTCCAGCAGTGGCAAACATTTTGCGGTAATGCCCACTAGGTGGCCGCTGCGCAGCGGTTGTTTTTCTTTTCTGAACACTGTTGCAGGGGGAGAAACAACGTACGCGTAGCTCTGAAAGAAAAAGAAAATAATATCCTGAACGGGGAACATTTTTTGTTCTTTCTATTGATGGTGGCGTCTGAAACCTTTTCTGTTAACATAGCTGTACTGAGCGACTGTGTGGCGGACTGTGAGCGAGACAGCGCGGGTGTGACGAAGGAGCGGTGTGTTTCCTCTCTGGCGGCCATAGCGGAGAGAGCGTGGTGGACAGCGGGCTGGACTCTGAACTTCAGGCCTGAGTTTGAAATGACATTTGAACTATCTCATCAATGAGGTCTTCCCGTCCTGTGGAGTTGGAGAATCGTGTCGGATACATTTATTTTGTGTTGTTTTTAAACTGAGCTCGAACAGGTACTAGGTTGTGCGCAACTAAATCGAAGGGACTGCTGCAACAAAACTTAAACATGTAGTTTTCTGGACAGAACCTATGTTATTGTTACATGGCATTTTGGGTTGGTAAATGGGAGTGTTACATTCATTGTTGGACATTTTCAATAATGGAATTTTTTTTTCTTGAAAAAGAGTTACAGTGCGGTTGTTTTCATTTATCTGTGTGAAGTCAATCATCTACAGCCAAAGACTAACTAGTTATTAAGTGTCAGTGCATTTGATGTCTATCTTATCTTTATCCCTCGAACCAGGACATTGCTAAAAGTATAAGTAGTGATCCCACCCTTGAGGTGTTTTTGCAGGTAATGTTGGAGGCTGATTAGAACCTGGTTACACGTGCAATGACAGATATCGTAGCAATAGATGTAGAAGTGAACACTACGCAGCATGAACTTTATCTGAAAAATGTGTGTGTAAAAATACAATTCCATAAATTATATTCCATAAATATTATCAAAACTTTAGGCGGTGTTCTCTGTAGTTTTGTCCTGTAGCAATACATAATGATAGCAGACAGTTGTTAAGTAGGCTATTCTGCTTATCATTACCAATATGCCTAGTAATTGCTGACAACAACTAGCCTTTAAAATCAGTCTGGAATGTAAACAAAACCTTTTCAAGGTACACATTTCAAAGAAGACTAGAATGATTATGAGGTGCTAGAAAAACAAAAATTCATCAGGCGGTATCCAATGATAAGCCCCACCATGGGCCCAACGCTTTTCTGTATCTTTTCAAAGTTGCCTCCAAATGACCCCCTCGGGCTTCCGTTAATTCAAAGATTTTTGCCAACGAATGGCTGTATCTAAAAAGCGCCAAAAGAGCAGCCTCCACTTTGCCTGCAGCCTAGTCCTGGAATTATGCACTCCAGTCTGTTGCTGCACTTTGAAGTAATCGGTAAAATGGTACTTAATGGCTGTACTGATGAAGACATTAGTAACCATCTGAAATATGAGTGCGGCTTGCAAAGAGGAACGTCGGTAGCGAGTATTCGTCGTTTTTACAAAGACAATGGCTTAAGAAGACCCCGAGTGACGGACAACGAACTGCATGCTGCGGTCTTCAATTCCATTAAGCAGGTAGGCATAACTGTTAGCTTCTCCTACTATGAAGTTTCAAGTGTGCATGTTTTATTCAAGTTTTGTTTGGTGATGATGTAAGGAGTAGGCTACACACTTCAGTTTTAACATTAGTGTGTTACTGCCAGAGTTCGATTTATAATCTGAGCTTCGTGGCAGTCTCTAATAGCCTAACTAACGTTACCGGTGGAGAGAAATAAATAAATAGGGGCTCAGAGTGTGACGACACTTGGAGCATAAGAACAAGATGAAAATAAAGTTTAAGAGTAGGCCTAGTATGAATAAATATTCAATGCCAAAAATAACCGTTGGGGGTCTGAGTGTCCTCTGCTAAAACAATTGGAGCATTAAAGACTTAATTTCCTGCTTTCTGGAAACCTTTTCTGCACCACTTTATCGTGGAAATGACTATTTACTATATGAAGGATAACAGAGTTAAGGTGGCAGGTGACAATTCAAAATATGAAAATATAACAGAAGATATGCAGTATAGCCTAGCAGCAGCTTAAGTTACTTTTTTGGACAATGCACATTTGTTTCTTCTATATTTCAGTTGATTGGTCGGTTCACAAAAACTGACTTTGACAAGCTACTTTCGGCACAAGGCTACACAAGGCACCCAAGCCTCTCTTCTCCCTGCTCTCTCTACGCCGACAGAGTTTAGCAGGCAGGCGAGAACGGGAACAGGTGAGCATCACATAGTGCCCAGAGAACCTGATCTGGAGAGGGCAGAGGAGAGTATCGGCAGCTTGGTATAAGTGGCATATGGCAAGAAAAGAGTAAATTGTTGAGGTACTGGTACTGCCAATGGGTGCATACCGGCCCTCTTCAAGCACTGAATACAACTGAATTATTTGCGTTGGCGGTCTCAATCTGTCCCATCAAAACTGTAGCCTACCATAGTGGCTGATGGCGGAGAAGTGCTGCCATCCTGTTAGTCGTGCGATGCGCGTGGCTCATTAGGAAAACATCTTAATTTAAGTCTGTTTTATCGTTTTAATGTAGCCTAAATAATAGTCTAGTAATTACAATGAAAAATACATTTGAGATACTACAAAATAATGGTTGTGGATTAATAAATTAGGGACCCGCACAGATGCATGATTTTATAATAATATATATATTATATATTTCTATAATGATTAAATAATGCAGCCAATTTAAGGAAGGAACATTGCATCAGACAGCCTTATCACAGATCATACCGTGACCTGTTTGCAGTTCTCATACAAATTGGACCAGTGAAGCTATTGCAAACATGCCAAACGTATTTTTCTATTCTCTGTATCGATACTAAAATCAATATCAAGCCAGTGTTCTGCTCCACGAGAGGTTTTTGTCTCCTTTAGCTCCGGTATGACACCTGCGTTGCCGTCTGAAAGGTGTAGCTACTGTCCCAGTCAAACTCCCAACCTTCTGTTCCTGACATCATTTATAATTAATTTCTGTCAGTGATATTTATACTCCATATAATACTCTGTAAATGGAACTGTCATGCAACTATGATTTTTGTATACTACATTATGAAAATATACTTGTTTTTTTACATGTTGCCTTCTTAGACTGAAATTACAAAAAAGTACTAGGAAGGTAAGCTACTTGACTTGCATGTTTAATAGAAAGTTGTTGTATCACGTCTTTGTGTAGGCAAACATGCACATTGTGAACAGGGATTATACTGCTTCGACAAAATAAAATATAAGTTGAGTCATTGACTAGTGGTCTCACACTTGATGACACCACACACACACACACACACACACAAACTGTATGTGTGTATTACATGTCTTTCCTAAATAGAAATTGAAGCAACCATCTTTTTTCTCTTCTTTACTTTAAGATTGGTCCTACCTATGGCAGAAAAATGATGACGGGCTATCTTGCAGCCACAGGAGTCCATGCATCCGAAGGTCGTGTGGGAGATGTCTTGCGCAACATTCACTTGCCTTATCACAGGGCACGATGTCAGGTAGGTTTGATCTAATGTCAATAAAGGCCGGATTTACTAATGGCTTATTAAATGTATTAATCATTTGGATTTTTAAGGTTGGGAGTTGTTGACATTGAGGTAAATGTGACAGTTTAATTGGTTAGGGTATTTGAATAGTTATATCAGTAATAATAATTGTACTAACATTACAAGTACACACTTCAGCTGTAGCAGTAGTAGTGCTTAGTACTATGAATAGTAGCAGTAAGTGTAGTGTATTGTAATAGTGGTGTGTATTGTTTTCAATCAGTACGACAATCAAGTGACAGTGGTTGCTCAGGTGTTATGTTGTTTGGCTGTAAGAGGATGATGCAGGAGGGCTTAAATGTATTTGCTGTAGTATACTAGGTGGTTATGTCTAAAGCTTTACATCACTGTGCTTTTTTTTATTTCAGTATGTAATGATGTATTGATGTTCTTTTTTGTCTGTTTTTAAGGGAGCCAGGAACCTTAATCCTGTTCCATATAATGCAGGCTATATGGGTCACAAAGTACACATAGACCAGAATGAAAAAATGGTTATGTTTGGTGTGACTCATGTGCTGGCGATTGATGGCTTCTCCAGCAAAATTGTTGGAAAATCAACAATGTCTGTGAAGAACAACCTGACCATATACAGTGACATTTACAGGTAATTTATACCACCTTTTCAATGTACCCCAAACACCAAAAATCATCCCAATTCATGATTTGCTTAAACACTGTTTATGCAGATCCTTTAAAACCTTTAAATCATATTGTCCAATTTTCAGGCCTCAAAATATCTTTGAATGTCAGGAATGCAATTTTTATCTCTATGAATAATTAATTGGATTATGAGGTTAGCATTATTTTTTATAAAGTAGTTTTAAAAGTTTACTATAATTAATGTATAATAAAAACAGCAAACAATTACAATTAAAATGCAGGAATTAGTGAAGGACTGAAATGTTTAATCGATTATCAAAGTAGTTTGTGGTTCATCTAATCAAATAATTGTTGCAGCTATACTGCCTTTTAAGCAGCCAGTCAACACTCAGATTACCTCCCCACTATCTGACAACACAAGACTTACTGCTTTCAAAGAATTGGCAATATTATGTTTAATTGCAGAAGTGCAGTGATGGTGTATGGGATGTGGGACCAGGTAAGAGTGGACCATGGGAAGGAGTTCTACCTTACTCTTTACATGCAGGAGAAATTGGCCAGCCACCGCCACAACACAGAGAGGCCACCATATATTCAAACCCCATCAACAAAGGTGACTCATTTTGAAAACTGAATTGCAATGAATGCAAAATATGCACACACCCTGATTGTAATTTGTAAGTTTCAATGATTTTACTGTCAGTCAACCTTTTAATTAATTCCTTATGCTTTTATTTATTTGTAATGGAAAGCTAAAGGTTGGTTACAATTGTGTACTGTTGAAATCAGCTTTTGTTGGACAGTATTATCTATGGAAAGAATCTAAATAAGTATTTTATATTTTGCTTTGACAGAATCATACTATTGAAAGAATTTGGCCTGAAATCAACAATAGGGTGAACTACCCTTTGAAAGTGCCATTGGTCCAACTGGTGGATCAGGAGGCGTTGGATATGGAGGACAGCATGTCCAAATTCTGTGTGTCATCCTTGACATGCCAGTTGGCTCGGCTTGGAGTTGACCGTGTTGTGCAAGCGTGGAATGCCCACAGGATTCCAGGTTTGCCTCAATCAAATTTGAGTCTGATTGCATGTCATCTCAAATTTTGAAAATACGTTATAGAATGTGTGATGCCTGTTCAAGCCTTGCTTTATTAATGACAATGTCAAGCGTTTTGTATACTATTTTAAGTGGTTTTCTGATAAAAGACATATTTTTAAACCTGTTTAAAAGGGAAGCATCAGGGGTGGCAGTAGCTCAGTCCGTAGGGAGTGTTGCTGGTTCAAGTTCCCGTTCGGACCAAAGTATGGTGGTGGACTGGTAGCTGGAGAGGTGCCAGTTCACCTCCTGGGCATTGCCAAGGTGCTCTTGAGCAAGGCACCAAACCCACAACTGCTCGGGCGCATGTCCATTGACAGCTGCAGCCCCCACTCTGACATCTCTCCATTAGTGCATGTATAGGTACTGAGCATGTGTGTGTAATTCAGGCCTGTGTGTAATAACAACAGAGTGTAAATTGAAATTTCCCCTTGTGGGATTAATAAAGTATACATTATTATTATTATTATTATTATAAGTGAGTTCTGAGACCATCAAGCATCATTGAGCTGTGTACTGTAACATTAAGTCCTAGGTAATTTTATGTAACATTTATTAAAAAACATTTTCATAGTGATTTTTTAGTAAAGAAAATTCACATTTTACTATGCAAAACCTAAATGATATGTTGTAGTAAATAACAGAATAATTTGCCTTATAAGAACAACATATTCATCCTTAAGCTTTCGCAGATTGTTCCCCCTACACATGAAGCAAGATTGTGGGTCAGCTTCTCGAATTCAGTGGTTAGACAAAGTGGGATGCATTTTATTTCAAATAAAAAACAAAAAGCTTGAGCAATGTATCCTTTTATCTGTACTTCTTTTAGGAAAGGGAATCCCAAATTACTTGGCCAGAGAGGGATGTCCAAAACATGTATCCACAGACCTTTTGCCAGAGTCATCAGTGGTTGCAGACTGGTATGAGCAAGAGGTGGGATCATTGACAAGAGTGTCACACTTTGGCACCAACCCTTTTCAGAGTGCACAGGACCAGGAAGCTGCAGAGAGGGAATTTGCTCTGAAATGGCCTGATGTGAATGTAATGTTGGACAATGCTGTCAACAATCAAATTTTAAGTCTGGACGACATTGTCCGCGTTGACAGTGCTTTAGCGACATCAGTGCCATGCTTTAGCCTCAGTGTTCCCAGGACATCCTCCCGCAGTGGCTTCCAAAACCAGCACTACTAGTGTTTATGCTTTTGTTGCAACTATTGTTGTTACTGTTAGTCGGTTCTTTATTTATTATTTATTCTGTACATTTTTTGGCTCTCTGTAACTTCTGCATATTTTCAGCTATCAAACCCATTCAACTTTTAAAATCAATCTCTAGCTCCTTATGGTGTAGTGGTGTTATTCAACTTAATTAAAACCATTTCTACTTTTTTCAACTATTCTCACTACTTCTTCTTACTGATTTAAGCTATTCAACCAGGTTAGCTTTAGCAATTCAGCTATTCAGTATTCCTATGCATTTTCTGCAGGAAATGCATTTTCTAGTTTTTGTTTATACATTAGCAATATTTTCAGTAAGAAGAAATTCTAACAAATGACAATTTAAAAAGTTTACATGTGGAAAGTTAAGTGCTCAGTTTAGGTTATTAGTTTAGTTATTCATCATCCACAATTATATATGATGTAAATGCATTTTGCTAATGTTACTAAAATGTTACAGTTTGGTAAGACAGGTCAGCTCAAACAGATTTTTCAAATTATTTTGTTCTTTCTGAAGCCTGCACACCTGGTATTATATTTGGTGTATTTATTATAAGACCCATCTGTTTGTACACAAGCCCAAACATAAACTCCATTTGCGAGGGTTGGTGCAAGTTTTTATTGCGTTTTATATATTTTCTCTTTTGCTTTTTTTATACTTGTACATTTGTGGAGTGCTGGGGTTTTCAAGAGTTGCACAATTTGCATGTATTGCTTGTTATGAAAATTCTTCACTTTATATAAGTAACTGTTGTATGTTAGACTTTTAGTGTATGTAAGCATATGATTATTTTTTGTAATTAGTAAGTTATAGTTGTGTTGTTTGAAAGGCCTTTGCTGCTTTTGTAATGATGCCTTAGATCTTATGTTCAGTTGTACATGCTGTAAATGTGATGTGTTTTGTATTTAATGGAAAAAATAAAATAATGGAAAAAAAAAATACAGTGTATGTGTATATTCCCATTCATGATAATGTATAAAGTTGTATTAACGTATACATATAAAGATTGGTGCAGCTTATTAAAAGAACTCTGCACATGTAGACTTCTCTGCTACCATGCACTTTACATGTACATGGTTTGAAAGGTTCGTGATTTTTAGTAAAATGAAAATCAGTAAGCGCTAATGTTGAAAGTCAGCGCTTTATTTTGAAAGGTCATTTCCTGGCGCTCAAAAACTGCGCGAAGAATTCAGATTACTGCTCATTTGCGCCGAGTGGAGACCACCGCCAATTTGACACCTGCAGCATCTCCGTGAATGTAAAATGAATTACAAGCCACCCTCTGGCGTGGACCCAGAACCATACAAATCCGGGAAGAGGACATCACCCTGGAAAATATTTCGAGAAGATTTAAGGTCAGGAAAAAATATCAAATTCAAAGTGTAGGCATATCCGAGAAGAGGTCATTTCGACATGTATATTTAATTGTATGTAACATCAGTCCAGCAAATTTAGTATAGGTGCCTGTTTATGTAACGGCATGGTTTTACAAACTTTGGCTTTACACAATATAGGTCAGGCATAATATTAATTTAGCCTAATTTTAGTCTTGAAATAAATAATGTAACGTTATGTTAAGGAAGCTGGAATGCCCAAACACGGCAACAAAGTAAAGTTATGTTTACAATTAGCTCCTGTTAAAATAGTTTTTATAGATAAAAGTGCATGGTATGAAGGCTAATTTATGTTTATATGATCCACCTCAAGTGCCTTATGATGATGTAATTTGAGTGACACTGATATGTTGAGCAAACCTTATCTGTGAGCGTTTAGCGCCAAATTGGGTGTAATTGGCGGGCAGGAGCATAATTGCGCGCGTTTCCATTCGCCATACCACAGCTGCTAACTTATCTGCGGAAATTGTATTCAGTGTTTCCCAATAATTTCAACACTGGTAAATCATTCTTAATCTTTACCGACCAAACGGCGATGTTATTATTTTTACGGTTTGTCATTTTCATTACTTGAAATGTACAGTACAATCATTTTTAAGGGTTGACATGGTCCCTGTTTCTCCTGCCGAAAGCAGTTTGTTATTTACAAGGATTTTAAATAATGAGAGCCATGGTATAGATAAGTTCTGATGTAGTGAGAATAAAGTCTGGAAGAGTATTTTTACTCTGCTTGTGTGAATGAGGCAGAGAGAGAGGAATAAAACCAACTTACATTGTCATATTTGTATTTGCAGCTGATGCCGTCCAGTATCTATTTAATATCAGAGACTGGCGTTGTCCTGCTACCCAGCTCAACAGGGTACATTGGGGAGATATGAGGTTTGTGGAGAGGAAGGCCCTACTGCACCAGTGCCACTGCCAACCCACCCTTCCCCAGCACAACTGGTCTGTTCCGATTCGGGACCAGGCCTGTGGCTTCTGCTGTCCGTTCAGGACCAGCGCCTACACCAGCCCTAAGAAGCTTTTCGAGGTTTGTTATAATGTAAACCAAATACATGTTGCAAAGCCGTGAAGGAAAACATAAAAGCATTGTATGGTAAAAGGCTGAATGATAAAACAACTCTCCAAATGTATCTCTATCTCTGTTTGTATCTGCCAAAAGGAGCATTTGAATCGGAAGGGTGGAGGGTGGAGTCCTTCGGCTGGACGGAGGCACCCTGTATGTTACATTTACGGAGCGTGTCCACGATTGCTGAAAAGGTGAAACATGACCTGGACTCAGAGGAGGAGATTGTCCTCTGTGATGGTCAAGGAAACCGCCTCATTGAAGGCATTGGCACAACAGGTATGTTATTGTAAAAAAACTTAATTCCTACTTAATAGTAATTAATTCAATTCAATTCAATTTCAATTCAATTTTATTTATAGTATCAATTCATAACAAGAGTTATCTCAAGACACTTTACAGATAGAGTAGGTCTAGACCAGATAGAGTAGGTCTAGACTACACTCCAGAATTTACAAGGACCCAACAGTTCTAGTAGTTCCCTCCAGAGCAAGCAACAGTGCGACAGTGGCGAGGAAAAACTTCCTTTTAGGAAGAAACCTCGGACAGACCCAGACTCTTGGTAGGCGGTGTCTGACGACCGGTTGGGGTTAGAATGAAGAGTGGCAATAACAGCCACAGAAAAGATAACAGTTTGTAGTAGTTCTTTGTAGTAGTTCATGGCATAGCAGGGAATTGTGCGGCATTACAAGGCACAGCAGGACGTAGCAGGATGAACACGGCATCGCAGGACGTGTAGCGGGACCATGGCTACAGCTGCTACCATGATGATGGAGCCTTCCTGATCCGAGGGAACATGCTGGGGGGAAAAGAACATAAGGACTCCGGGGAATGACTCCCCAGAGCTAGGTTAGTAACAAGCATTTCTGGGACATAGATGCACACAAATGGAAAGATAGAAAGATAAAAAGATAGAGGAGAGAGGAGCTCAGTGTGTCAAAGGAATTCCCCCAGCAATCTAAAACTGTTACAGCATAACTGGGAGAGCATAACTAACTAGGAGAGCATGACTAACTAGGAGAGACAGGGTAAAGAGAGCTGCCGGATCGGGCTAGACTCTCCCCAGCCGGATCGGGTTGTATGCCCTGCCTCCCTCTAGTTTTATTATATTATTGATTATATGATAGATAGATCTGACAACTATGACGAGAAGCAGGTAGGCCGGGTTAGGCGGACAATATTCAATTCTATGCCCTAACTATACGCTTGATCAAAGAGGAAAGTCTTAAGTCTACTCTTAAATGTGGAGACTGTGTCTGCCTCCTGAACCCAAACTGGAACCTGGTTCCACAGGAGAGGAGCCTGATAGCTGAACGCTCTGGCTCCCGTTCTACTTTTAGAGACTCTAGGAACCACAAGTAACCCTGCATTCTGGGAGCGCAGTGCTCTTGTAGGGTTGTAAGGTACTATGAGCTCTTTAAGATAAGATGGTGCCTGACCATGAAGAGCTTTGTAGGTGAGAAGAAGGATTTTAAATTCTATTCTAGATTTTACAGGAAGCCAATGCAGAGAAGCTAAAACAGGAGAGATATGATCTCTTTTCCTAGTTCCTGTCAGAACACGTGCTGCAGCATTCTGGACCAGCTGAAGACTTTTTATGGACTTTTCGAGCATCCTGATAGTAAAGAATTGCAGTAATCTAGCCTAGAAGTAACAAATGCATGGACTAGTTTTTCTGCATCATTTTTAGACAGGATATTCCTGATTTTAGCAATATTACGCAGGTGAAAAAGGCGATCCTTGAAATTTGCTTTATGTGGGAATTAAAGGACAAATCCTGATCAAAGATAACTCCAAGATTCCTCACAGTGGTGCTGGAGGCCAGAGTGATGCCATCCAGAGTAACTATCTCTTTGGATAATGCGTCACGGAGGTGCTTGGGTCCCAGAGCAATAACTTCAGTTTTATCTGAGTTCAACATTAGAAAATTACAGCTCATCCAGGTTTTAATATCCTGAAGGCACATTTGAAGTTTAGCTAACTGATTAGTTTCATCCGGCTTGATCGATAGATATAATTGAGTATCATCTGCATAACAATGAAAGTTTATGGAATGCTTCCTGATAATATTGCCTAAAGGAAGCATATATAAAGTGAACAGGATTGGACCGAGCACAGATCCTTGTGGGACTCCATGACTAACTCTGGCGTGCACAGAGGATTCATCGTTAACATGAACAAACTGAGATCGATCTGATAAATAAGACTTAAACCAGCTTAGAGCTGTCCCTTTAATGCCAATTAAATGTTCCAGTCTCTGTAATAAGACATGGTGGTCAATGGTATCAAATGCAGCACTAAGATCTAATAACACCAGTACAGAGATAAGTCCTTTGTCTGATGCAATTAGGAGGTCATTAGTAATTTTCACAAGTGCTGTCTCTGTACTATGATTAACTCTAAATCCTGACTGAAAATCCTCATATAAACTGTTGCTATGCAGAAAGTCACACAGCTGTTTGGCGACTACTTTCTCAAGAATCTTAGAGAGAAATGGAAGGTTGGATATAGGTCTATAGTTGGCTAAAACATCTGGATCAAGGTTGGGCTTTTTCAGAAGAGGTTTAATTACAGCCACTTTAAAGTGCTGTGGTACATAGCCTGTTGATAAAGACAGATTGGTTATATCTAGTAGAGAAGTGTTGACTAAGGGTAAAACTTCTTTAAGTAGCCTAGTCGGGATGGGGTCTAAGAGGCAGGTTGATGGTTTAGATGAAGAAATAATTGAATTAAATTGATAAAGATCAAGTGAAGCAAAGCAATCTAAACATATATCTGGTTTTACAGCTGTTTCTGAGGTTCCTGAGTTTAGAGATAAGTCAGTGCCAGTTAAAGGCAGGTCTTGGTGAATTTTGCTTCTAATAGTTATAATTTTATCATTGAAGAATCTCATAAAGTCATTACTACTAAGAGCTATGGGAATACTTGGCTCAGTAGAGCTGTGACCTTCCGTTAGCCTGGCTACAGTACTAAAAAGAAACCTGGGGTTGTTCCTATTTTCCTCTATTAATGACGAGTAGTACGCTGCTCTGGCATTACGGAGGCCCTTCCTATATGTTTTAAGACTATCTTGCCAGATAAAACGAGAACTTTCTAATTTGGTGGAACGCCAAATCTTCTCAAGTTTCCGTGATAATTGCTTTAATTTGCGAGTTTCAGTGTTATACCATGGAGCTAACCGTCTTTGTTTTATTATCTTCTTTGTTAGAGGGGCAACAGAGTCGAGTGTCATTCGCAACGAGCCTGCTGCACTATCAACAAAATGATCAATTTGGGAGGGACTAATAGCATAGGAGTCCTCCGTTACTTTGTGACTTGGTAATCAATTAAATGCTAATGGAATCACATCCTTAAGTTTAGCTACAGCACTATCAGATAGACATCTTGTATAGAAGGTTTTGCCTACTGGCGTGTAGTTCAGCAGTATAAACTCAAAAGTTATCAAACAGTGGTCAGACAGAAAGGGATTCTGTGGGAACACCATTAAATGTTCAATTTCAACACCATAGACCAGAACAAGATCGAGGGTGTGGTTAAAACGGTGAGTCGGGTTATGAACACTTTGACAGAAGCCAATAGAATCTAAAAGAGAGATAAACGCAGTACTAAGGCTATCATTCTCATCGTCCACATGAATATTAAAATCCCCTACAATAACAACTTTGTCCGTTTTTAGCACTAAATTTGACAAAAACTCTGCAAATTCAGATAAGAATTCAGAGTATGGACCAGGTGCTCGGTACACTATAACAAATAGAACTGGCTGCAGTGATTTCCAACTTGTGTGTGAAAGACTAAGAACAAGACTTTCAAATGAGTTATAATGTAGTTTAGGTTTAGAGCTGATTAGTAGACTAGAATCGAAGATAGCTGCAACTCCACCTCCTCGGCCTGTGCCTCGAGGAATGTGAGTATTAATATGACTGGGGGGGGTGGCTTCATTCAGACTAACATATTCTCCATCACCCAGCCAGGTTTCAGTAAGACAAAATAGATCAATATTAGAATCTGATATTAATTCATTTACTAGTACACCTTTAGAAGAGAGAGATCTGATGTTTAAGAGTCCACATTTAATTCTCCTATTCTTTTGCACTATTGCACTTGTGGTTTTAATTGTTATGAGGTTTTCATGCACAGCTCCTCCTCTATTTACCTTTGATTTAAATAATTTTAATGGACGGTGGGCAGACACCGTCACTATGGGATTTTTACTAGATAACTCCTGGAATAAAGGAGCAGAGAAGTGTGTTAGACTACGACTCTGCCTCCTGGTCCCAGCTCTGGATTGTCAGGGATTAGGTCCACTAATAAACTTGTCCAGATTTCTGGAAATAAGAGCTGCTCCATCCCAAGTGGGATGAATGCCGTCTCTCGAATCAGACCAGGTCTTCCCCAATTAATTATTATTAATTGACATAACTTATCTTGGATATCACTTCTTTTTTGAATATTGTCTGATTAGCTTGTTTATTGAATGTATTTCAATTTTAATGTTGTAGCCTTTGTAACGTGTTTTGATATAAGCTGATAATTGTCCCACTCTTTTAGAACTTGTTGCACTCCTGGTTGCCAGCATTGGGCTCTCTCTGTGTTCTTGACCAAGATTTTTTACTGCCTTCATTAGGCAAGGTCAATAGGGAATTAGTTGTGCCTTTCATCTGAAAGTTTGTTGCGTTCTTTGGAGGATGAGCTTGTTAAGGTTTAGGATCACATTTAAAACACGTTTTTGCGACTGTGTTAAGGAGCTGGTTTCATAGCCATTTCTGCGGAAAAGGGATGGGTGTGAAATCAAAATGTGTTGGGTTGTTTAAATATCTATGGTGGAGTCCTTATGTAAAGTTGGGTTAGGTCATGAAAACCAAAAATATAGACATGAAACACAACAGCAAATAATCAATGTGGCTGTTCAGCATGACTTGCTTGAATTGTGTAAACTAACTTTTTTGTACCCCACAGTGGCATTGATGACCAAACTGTGGGACGGGTCGAGGAGCTGCTGCTGGCAGCCGAAGAGCTGCCAGCTATTACGGCAGCGCTGCGGGACCTGGGGCAATACGCTCGGGCAAACAGGGTCAGCACAGTGGCTCTGACTGATGACCAGGTGGCAACAGGGAGGTCAACTTTTCAGTGCCTTATATGCAGAGGTTAGTCAGTTGTAAATTATCTACAAACAAGTTATATTCTGCCGTAAAATCAAGTCATTGACTCTTCAAAGTCGCCTGTCACATTAAAGGGTTCAACATTATATACGGACACTCCGCTGCAAAACTTTGTTCAAAGATTTATTTTAGATTCTACTATAGAACCCAGGGTTTCAGAAGAATACAAATATGTACTGCTTAATTACAGGGAAATGTGCCAAAACATTTTATGTTTAATGTAATCCTGCAGCCATAAAACAATGGCATATTGGATTTTAGTAATTAAATCAATATAAGTGTGATGTAGCTTCAGTGAAGATGTAACCAGCAAATATAAAATATAGATGTTACTGTCATACAATATAGAACAAGAGGCTTATGACACCAGAGATATAGGGGATATAGGGAATGTTTAGACAGGTAACATTACTATGACTACAATTTTTATTAAAAGTTAATTTTTGCATTCAATGGGAATACATAACTATTAACACACTGTAACATTAACAAGTGAAGTGACACAGATGAAAATTGCTTGAGACAACCGTTGCAATAGTTGTTAAAAATATTGTGAATCTTGCAGATGTGATGGAGGACCCAGTGGTGGCACCGTGCTGCTGCAGCATCGTTGGATGCCGGGTCTGCGTGGAGCAGTGGACCAACAACTCGCTGCACTGCCCAGAGTGCAGGGATGACACTTTTATTGAAAATAAATTTGAACTTACAGGGATGGGGGAGGTTGTCACTCTTTTGAAGGACACCATAAGACGTTAGGGGATTGGTTAAATTGGGGAATTGTTAAATTTAGTTATGTTCATCTGTTGCTGACCATCGTGGTAATGTTATTTTAGGAAAATTATAAATTATTAAATTGTTACATTTTTTTATGTTCACTTGCAGAATACTTAGGTTTAGTTGAAAGCTCCCTTTGTTATTAAACTGTTGTTTTTTCATGCAAATAATAAATTAATCAATTTATTTTATTAAAAACATTATGTTCACTTGCTTGTTGTCTATTACACACACTAGAGCCCCCCCCCAACTGGACTGTAGGCCTATATGTGAGACATGTTTTAAATTTGTGAGTGTTAGTCAACTCCTAAATCAGTTGACGCAGTATAATAGCACACATGGAAATCAGACAAACATTATGAGGAGAAAGAGCTCATTTTGGTGAGTAGGCTAAAGCCTTAAGCAGCAGGGCTAAGAAATGGGATTTGTGAAAGCACAGTTATAATGAAAATAATGGAAAGTGTTTAACTTTCCAAAATTACAGAACATGAAGCTTAATTTCTATATTATCTCCATGTGACAGCAGGCATGGTGCGACACCTACTGGTCTGTTTTTGTAATTGTTTTGAACTGCCCTTTACGGTGGTAACCACATTAAATATTAATTTATTATATAATATAGCGCTAACAGTACCAACTCTGCACACACAGTAAGTTCTTAGGTTACCCTTTATTACCAACTGTATTCAACCAAACAATGCGCTCATTAAACGTGGCTGGTGATGTGTACGTGCACGATATTAAATCACTGTAATAAACTACTGTTTTATATATATATATATTTCTTTGGGTCCAGGTTCATATCAGCCTATTTATTGATTGATTTTTAAGTTTTCTTCTAACGTTACTCTGGCGTTAGTGCTGCATATTATGCCCGTTCTAAAAGCTTTGCTTTTATTTATATAGGCTTTATTTACTATTACTTCCGGGTCACTTGGCCCACCTGTCTTTCTTTTAATGTAGATCTTCAAACGGAGAAATGAAAAAAGGAATTTCAAAAAACCAAAAACGGATCGAAGAAAATCGGATAACGAGATTGTTTTTCGTTTTCCATTTTTTAATATCAAAACAAAAAACGGGTTGTTCTCCGTTTTTTGTTTCCCTATTTACAAATGATAATTGAGAAACTGGCTGTTTTTTGTTTTTGTTTTTTTTCATTTCAAAACGAAAATCCGTTGACCGTCAAGTACACGGACCCCGGTCGAATGGCGTTTTGTTCAGGACCTCAAAGCAGTAAATGCAGCGGTCCACGCACGTGCACAATATTTCTCTGTTGTTGATTTGTCTAACGCTTTTTCCAGTGTTCCAGTGGACAAAGACAGCATTCCTGTTTGATGGTAAGGCATACACATTCACACGCTCAGGGCAAGTATTTGTCGAGAGCCCAACCATCTACAACCAATCACTGAGAGAGAGCCTTGAAAGCTTAACCCTTTCCCCAGGTTCTGCTCTCCTTCAGTATGTTGATGACTGCCTAGTGGCGAGTCCAACAAAAGAACTATTGCATTACTGTGTCATCTGGCAGCAGAGGGGCACACAGCTAGTTGAGCTAAACTGCAATTTGTGAAAAAAGAAGTGCATTTTTTGGGTCATGACATTTCAGCGTCAGGGAAAACATTGTCTCTATCTCAGATTGAGGAAATAATTTCCCTCCCAAAACCTGCAACAACAAAAAAAAACAAATGAGGAATGTGTTCCTATTGTCGTGTTTTTTTTATTCCAAATTATGCTCAGTTAGTTCAACCTTTAGCTAACTTAATAAATGGTAAACATATGTTTGCACATGCCCGCCTCACATGGACGACTGAGGGGTGCTAGGCGTTTGTAAATCTTAAAAAAGCTTTTCAAAACCCTCCGACTTTAGGCCAAACCCTAAACTTCCATTCACTCAGACAGTGGATGAACGTTTGAGCTGCATGACGTCTTTTCTCTTGCAGCCTCACGGTGACAGGCTCAGGCCTGTGGCCTATTTTTGCTCCATTAACATTGTCTCTCTGTAGTTTCTCTGATCCTATTGGAGCAACGATCTTCACATTTATCTGCAGCACGATATCTGAGGTATCACACATGTCTGCTTGATATGCCTAATGTTACTGTTAAATATTTTGTACAGTACTTAACCTTGCTTCTCTTATGCCCACACCAGGATAGGGAGAACCGCATGATTGTTTTGGCAGAGTTGTAACAAACCTGTGCTCCGCGTCCAGATCTGACTGAATGCCAAATTCAGATCTTGTTTTGTAAGTGGATGGGTCAGCCTCACGCTGCCCTGACACAGGCCAGGGACAGGTAGGGTTTGCTGTAGTATCTGACTCAGAAACCTTAATTGCTAAATCTCTTCCCAAACACTTCTCTGCGCAGGTGGCTGAAGTCATTGCTCTCACTGAAGCATGTAAACTGGCTGAAGGTTCGTCTGTAACAATCTACACGGACTCCAGGTACGCTTTTGGGGTTGTACATGATTTTGGGGCATTGTGGAAACACCGAAACTTCCTTAAGTCTTATGATAAGCCCATTTTGCATCACCAATTGATCAATGACCTTCTGACGACCATCTTGCTCCCATCTTAGGTAGGCATATGCAAATGTTCTGCACACGCGGTGCAGCTGACTGATTTTTCACTTCCAGATTCAGTAGCTGCAGTACACAGTTGAAAAATGCAGGGTGCACCTTTAAAGAGGGTGTCTGGCTGGGGCCAGGTTCAAAACCTTGCCTTCAACACCATTTTTCACACATTTTGCAAAGTTAATAATCTATACTTTAGTAATCCCACAAGGGAAATTACAATTTACACTCTGTTGTTATTACACACATTACACACAGGCCTGAATTGCACACACATGCTCAGGTCCTATACATGCACTAATGGAGAGATGTCAGGGTGAGGTTGACACATGGGCGGGATCATGTGTTGGTGTCATGTGTTGGTGTCATACCAAAAGATGATGGTCCTGAATTGTTTCATTTGCCCTCTTACAATGAGGACAGTTCCAACTCGGACTCAGCTTCCGAATTTGAGTAGTTCCAGATTCATAAAATCCATTTTAATTCTCATTTTCTTTCTTTTACACTAGATGTAGTGGTAGCTTAAACTAGGTTTAAATTCCTCACAAAAACATTTTTTTGGGACGTGCAGATATGCATGTTTTCTTTTCAGTAATTTTCAATTGTGTTGTGATTAGTATGTAATCAAATGGCATAAAGTCTGACAGAAACAGTTGTCTAAAGCCGTGTTTATCATAGCAGGTCCCAGGTCGAGACCATAGCCTATCCAAAGAGACAAGATGTCCTTTTTCAGCTAAGATAGACTGACCGGTCAAGAAAACTTGACGCACAGAGGACAGATTCAGAAATACGTAAGAGATACAACCGTCTGCCCTAGCTAACTAATTGTAATGTGTAAGATTAGACTGTTTTCCAAACAAGGGTTAGTTTTCCTCTGGGGGCACTGGATATAAAGAAGTGTATTACTGATTGAATTCACACAGAACTGTGGCCACTCTGTAATTGTACATTGTGAAAGCTGTTCCCAGTGTGCTCAAGTTGGGTGCCATCGCTCATTTAATCACATGAGATCGTGTAGGAGACACCTGCTGGGCCATGCTGTTGAGTTTTAAGTTGTAACAGAGGAAGAAAATTCTTCAGTTGAACTTCCTGACAGGTTTGCAGTTCCACAAAGTGATGTGGATCTGTCAACCTGTGAATATATTGTATTGTATTATATTGTATTTCGTGGTAGTGTTTAATGCTAATAAAATGCATATTGTTGTAAAGTCCATCTTCAGGTGCAAAGGCTCTGCTGGCATCATCCATTGTGGATCAGTTTCCATACCTGAGGGACTGTCAAGGCACAGGCTATGTAAGTTTTTAACCACACAATAATGAACTGACCTAAAGCAAATGTGACAACCCCTACTAGGACTGTGACGGTTGCAAAAAGCAGTGTATCATGGGATATGGGGGTTAATCGTAACCCCTCCTGTTACGAGTAGCCTGCAGGTTCCCTAAATCAGTGACAGTGTGGCTGCAGAAGGAAAGCGGCGGTGAGAATAGCGTATATGAGTGAGGCTGTGAGGAAAAGAGAGGAAAAAGAGATAGCAAAGATAATGCAAAGTGAGTTAAAAAACAAAACATCAAGCTTCTCAAGACAGGGTGGCTTCATAAATCATTTGTGTTTACTTCTAAACTTTAGGACGCATGGTTCACCCCAGGGAGAAGGCATAAACCCGCAACAGGCTTTCTGGAAGAGCGTCTCCGCAATGTCCGAAAAAGGCTCCACTCTGGCAGACGAGTACATTTAACATCACAAGTGCCACAACACATCCGAGTCATTTTGCCAGGTAGGCCTACAGCGACATGTCTTGCTCCTCCATTTAGAAGTGAATTAGACTTATCCTCTACCCTGTTTGTAACGTACTTCTTTCTTCAACTCTATGGCCAGTTTCATGTATAGAGATTTAACTCTTTACGTAACTCTTCATTCTGTTTGTAGTCTAGGGCTAAACTAGATTCTTGTATGGGAAACCAACCCACCCTATTCAAAAATTAGATGTCTTTTTTTTTATTTTAATTTTGTATTTTGCAAAATATTTTTGCTTTACCGAATCCTGTGGAGAAGACGAATGCTCTTTCTGTAATTTTTTAAGTTTATTCTCGAGGTCTAGTAATTTTCGTTTTTTCATTTTCTTTACATTAGAAGAAATTGCAATAATTTTCCCACGTAGCACTGCTTTTAAAGCATCCCATAATATACCTGGTGAGACTGCATCATTGTCGTTATACTCCAGATAGGATTCAATTTCGAGCTTCAATTTATTCCTAATTTCCATGTCCTTCAGAATATTATTATTCAATATCCATAGGGTAGACTTTATTTTGCCATTAAGATTAAGTGACAAATATAATATGTCGCAGTTTATCGCTCGAAACATATCATTTTTGAACATCAGAATTAAGTCTATTCTGGAGTAAACATTATGTGCCCCAGAATAGTGAGTATAGTCCTGCCCTGTCGGGTTCAGTTCCCTCCATACGTCTACTATTCCTACTTCTTTCATGAAATTATTCACTTTCTTATATAGTTTTTCGTATCAGGTTTGCCACTTGAACTGTCTTTTTTAGGATTCAATCGAATATTAAAATCTCCCCCACATAGTAACACTCCCTGACTCCTTGTTGTCATTGTTTCAAGTACATGTTTGTAGAATGACCAATCACTTCCTGGTGGAATATAAACATTGAACAGACTCACCAAGGTTCCCTCAATTTTGCCAATAACCATAATATACCTCCCTTCTACATCTTTATGTTCAGATATGAATTCGAAATTTAGTGCGTTGCCCACCAAAATCGCTACTCCTCTTCGCTTACCTGATTCATGTGAAGAGAAATATACCCTTGTGAATCCCATTTTGTTTAATTTAGCATGTTCACTATCGCTAAGGTGGGATTCTTGTATATATGCTATCTGGACCTTGGCCCTTTTCAGTAGAGTTAACATTTTTGACCTCTTAACTGGGTTAAGTATGCCATTTATGTTAAGTGATACTAGCTTTGTAGATCTATTAAACATGTGACCAGATCAATAGTTAACCAAACAAATGGACATGGTGCTCTTCCCCTCCCAGTGCGAAACAGCAGAGTACAACAAAATAAACAAATTCCAAAGATGAACAGACAGAACTGCATAAAGCTTACCAACATAACAAAAGGGTGACTTCCTATGTGGGGGTCTTCCCTTTAGACCCTAAGATCCCCCAGGGGGGGGGTGCTCTAAGGTAAAACCCTTCAGCTGAGATTCAGCGAAGGGGGTCCTTATTGGCTCACAGCATCTTGAAAGCTCTCCCTCCGTAACCCATTTATTCAGAGAACGCAATTCTTTCACCACCGTGACTTAATAGTAATTGAAATCACTTGGAGGGTCACCGCGTCGTTCTCAATTCAGTCCGTTGTCGTGCCCAGGGTGTTCCTCCGGAATGGGCGAAGCTTATCCTTGTAGCTGATGTCTCGAGTGGGGTCGCGTGTAGCTCTCTTGGGGCGCCGATTCACTCGGGTCCAGGACAGCTGTTTTATCCGTTCGGTCAAAGATGCCGGTGGCGGTGCTGGCATTGTCGCGATCACGTATCCTCTTTTCACAAGGTCTTTGGCTGCTTCATTTGGCGAGTCATATATTCTGGTTCCATCTTCGTGCATCGCCCGTAGCCTAGCGGGGAACAGCGTTTGAAACTTCACATTGTTAGCTTTCAGGGCCTTTCGGACGTCGACATATTCCTTCCGTTTCGCGATGATCGATGGCGGATAATCATGATCGAGGTTTACCTGATTGTCTTTCCATTTGAATCCTCTCGTCCCCCATGCTTTATGCAGTAGCATCTCTTTCACCTTGAAGCTCAAAAACTTTACCACAATAGAGCGAGGCGGTGCACCAGCTGCCGGCTGTGGGCCTAGAGAGCGATGCGCCCTCTGAATTTGCAGATCAGGTGTTTCGTCAGACAGTTGAAGGCCTTCACGAAGAAGTCTGTCCACAAAAAACAGCATATCAACGGAGTCCTTTTCGGTATTTTCAGCTACCCCATAGATCCTTAGATTATCGCGCCTGCTGTGGCTCTCCATTTCTGTTAGCTTCTCCTCTAACCACACGTGTAGCTTTAGCATCTCCAACGCAGCAGTATCCGTTCTTCGGCCTTTTCGATCCGGTTTTCCGCCTCAACCAGTCTGTTGTTAAGACCTGATATGTCACTTCTTAGTTCCTCAAGCTGCTGTCTATTCTCCTGGCAGAATTGCCTCAATTCTTGCAGAATCTCTAAGTCCGTCATCGTCTAGTTAGCCTTGGCCGTCGAGGCGAAAACTGTATATCACTACTCAAGACGCTTCAAGAACAAATTAAATGTTCACGGTGGAGAGTCGCCCCAATCTTTAAAGTAAATTCTTGCTATATGTACGATATAAGAGGGGCTTTTGGATGAATTTCGCGGGTTCTATCGGGAGCTCTCTACTGTGCGACCGTCATGGCTGATGTTCCAACCGGAACAGCAATATCTGTTTTATGGACCATCAATATTGCTGTCCAAATAGTATGCTGTACCCACCTTCTTCATGTAACCCAGTGGATGCTTTGCAGCAACACTTGCATAACATTGCCTGGGAGATCCCAGTGATGCCTCCTCCTCAAATAAGAACAAAAAGCACAGTTATACACTTAATCCAACCAAATAAATAACATAAATAAATAACTTAATATGCATATCTCTCTCTCCCCTACCTGTTGTAAATCGTCTTCCTTCTTCGTCCACTGCACCTCTGCAACTTCATCCTAAAGACAATAAACAAGTTAGTAACATTTACATGTTCCATTTTGTTTTATGAATAGAAACATTTTCTCATATTTAACTAGTACTAAACCAACCAGTTAAAAAACAAGTCATTTTAGGTATATAGAACAAACATATATTACCATGTAAATCGGTAAAGCATAACTTTATTTGCACCAACACTACAGCTGTGATGATTGGAAAAATGTAGAGAACACCAAAATTGGTTTTTCAGAGTTTGATTTGATTTCTATTGTAACCCTAACTAAATTGCAACTTAGCCAGCAAGTGAATACAGCTATGTCAAGGTACTTAATACAAATGTTGCCTTAGGACACCATTACCTGCTCATATTGCATCTGAATGGAGACCACTCACTGTTACATTCCATGAACAGATAGCGGTCGTCTGATCCTCCATTCACATACATACATACATACAGAACCCACATTAACATTACATTGTGGAAACTTTATGACAGTCCATGATGTAATTCCCCACTAACAACTTATCAAGAATAACAACTTGCTACTCTCAATGTAATCTCCATCACCTTCACCCCATTTCAATATAATCTACATGTAAAAACAACTATGACACCATACATCATACTATTAATGTCTTTTATAATAGGTCAGGAAAAATTCATATTGCATGTGAATGAAGGCCAGTCTGTGTTCCATTCCCCTGAACAGTAACAATTAAACTCAGAACTATCTAAAACACCAGCTCATTAAACCTTAAATTTAAACCATAAATTCCACTTCCTTCCTTCCTAATAACATTTATCATTTAACAGCTGTTCAAAATTGTTGCTATTTATGGATACTAGGCATTACATATTTAATCTAAACTATCTAAAGCAGAGGTCACTAATAGGCGGACCGTGGTCCGGATCCGGACCCAGCAGCCCTACTGTCCGGACCCGGATCAAAACCAATAAATTATTGAGAATTATTGAATTTTGACGGAGCGTTTCTAATTTAACCTGCGCATCCTTTTTGGCATTTATGGTACTGGTTTAGCACTCTGGCACGGACCAGGAAACTCACAGACCAATAGCATGCGTTGTAAATCATGTCATGTGATGCTATTAAGCCAATCAAATCTGTGGATTCCGATAACTACGGCAACTCGAGCAAGAGTGAGATATACACACACAGGGAGAGACGAAACGAAAGAGAAACAACGTTTTACATGGCGTGCTCTAAAAAGGGAAAAGTGGACAGCAAAAACAGAGCTTTCAATCAAGAATGGACAGATTCTTACATGTTCATTCTTCCCACGGGCAGTTCAAAACCGGTATGTCTCATATGTTCAGAGACTGTCGCGATTATTAAAAGCAGCAATGTGAAGCGCCACTATGAGACAAAGCACAAATCTTTTGACCAAATATACCCACTGACATCCGGACTGAGGGCACAGAAAATAAACGATCTAAAAGCCCAATATGATCGATCCAGCAGAATCCTAACGCATTCATTTACTGCCCAACAACGTGTCAATGAATGTTCCCTTAAAGAGATTTTGGGTAAACATAAAAAAACGTTTACTGATGGAGGGGTTGTCAAGGAGTGCATGAGTGCGGTAGCTGAAACCTTACTTGAGGGAAAACAAAAAGAAGACTTGTGTGAAAAAATCAAGCAAATACCTATGTCAGCATCATCAGCCACAAAGAAAACAGAAATATTAACCCAGGATGTGCTAGCTCAGCTGGATGAAGCAATTCACAAGGCACCATGCATAGGCTTAGCTGTAGATGAGTCCACTGATGTGTCTGACAATGCTCAGCTGTTAGTCTTTGTAAGGTTCTTCAACAAGGACAAGGAAGAGTTCTGTGAAGATCTGTTAGGTGTCACACCCCTTCAGACCAGTACAAGAGGAGAGGACATCTACCTGGCCATAAAGGAGATGTTAACAAAGAGGGCAATAGAGCTGAATCAAGTGGTTTCAATAACCACAGATGGAGCCCCTGCCATGGTAGGAGAGAGAGAGGCGCTGTGGCAAGAATGAAAGAGGACAATCCTCAGCTCATCTCTTACCATTGCATAATTCATCAATTGGTCCTGTGCTCTACCCTGTCAGCCGAGTATGCTGAGGTGATGAAGATGATAACTTTCTCAGAGCATCCTCTTCCCATCAGCATCGCATGCTCAGGGAATTCCTCAGAGAAGTTAATGCAAATGCTGACGACCTTCTGCTACACAACAATGTAAGATGGCTCAGCAAAGGTCGGGTGTTGGAGCGCTTTTGGTCCATCCAGGGGAAATCGCAGCTTTCTTGGCACAGCTGAACAGCCAGAAGGCAACAACATTTTCTCTCTTTTGAAGAATGTCAAGAAGATGGATATTGTGGCATTTTTGGTTGATATCACTTCACACCTGAATGAACTGAATTTAAAGCTACAGGGCAAGGACAATTCAGTTTGTGACCTGATGACAGCTGTCCGCTCCTTTCAGAGGAAGCTTGCATTGTTTAGAGAAGATCTGCAGGGAGACTGTGCACATTTCCCAACAGTGAAGGAACAGGTTCAGGGTGAGAGAGATGTGTCTTCTTTTGTTGACTTTGTTGGCAGGCTGATTGTAAACTTCAGCAAGCGTTTTGACAGCTTCAGCCTCGGACAACAGCTCACCCTGTTCATTCAGAACCCATTCCTCATCGCAGATGTCAGGGGGTTCTCAAAGGAAGTCACACAGCTCTTCAAGTGGGCAAATGCTGGGCCTCTCCAGATGCAACTGGTCGATCTCCAAGCGGATGTGGCCTTGAAAGAACATTTTGGAAAAACTGATCCTGCCACTTTCTGGCTTCAAATGGTCTCAGAGACCGCTTTCCCAGGTCTGAGGAAAGTAGCCGTGAACATCTTTACCATGTTTGGCTCCACATACAGCTGTGAGGCAGCTTTCTCCACAATGAACATTATTAAAAGCAAATATCGATCCAGGCTCACCAATGAGCACCTACACATGTGCATGAGAATGGCCCTGACATCTTTCCAGCCCAGATTTAAAATCCTGGCTGGACAAGCAAGGGCTCACTTTTCTCACTAAGGAAGATAAAGTGGGGAAGTGGGATATAAAAGGGAAAGAAAGAGAAAAGGAGGTGTTAAAGCTGTTGAGATTATAAAACAAACTTAAGATGTGAAAGGGAGTTAACTAAAAAGTAAAAGGGAAACTCAAATTATACTTTTTATTTCATTTTTATAAAATGTAGCACTTTATTTTGAGATGCACATTTTCTCTGTTGTGTTTTATGTATTTATAATTTATTTTTAAATGCAGCCTTTATTTTATTTAAATTGATAATTTATTATTAGAGTACTTATTATTTATGATCCCTACAGTTCAATAAATATAAACTGACAATAAATATTGTTGAAATATTATTGAATTGTACTTTTATTTTGACAGTAGTTTGTTGACTAGGATATTTGTACATATTTTCATACAACTATTAGGCTGTGGTACTGAATGATAACGCAAGTTAGTCATTGTGATGTTGCGGACCTTTGCTTGACGAAATCTTCTCTAACTGGACCTCTTAGAATTTTAATTGAATACCCCTGATCTAAAGTGTTTGTATTTGTCTTCCAGATGTGGCTGTAAGCATGGAGACATGGAACAAATACACTGTGACATGCAGCATGCCTTCTCACATTCAAATGTCCAGGTAGAAACTGCTGAATTCAAGACCTCACCCTCACAACAATTTATCAAATCTTCACCTGATATCTTCCTGCAGGTATTGTAATTCAGGTGAAAACATACATACGTTGCCTTCTACCTAGACTGAAGCAGAACCAGGTCCAAAGCTCTCTACAAGTAAAGAGAGCAAAGCAGGGCCCAGAGCTCCAAACAGACGCAGACTAGCCCAAAACCAGTCCAGTACCAAGCACTAAAGCCCTGCTGGAGAAACACAGCACTGCCAACAAAACCCATACAGTCAAAATGATGATAGATCCCGTAAGAGGTAAATATATGAGTTGCTACAACAAGCATAGAATAAATAATCTTATGTTATCTTACTACCTACTCAAAAAAACATATTTTCTGTTTTTCTGTCTGTCTGTCTGACTCTTCTGTCTGACTTTCTAAACTGTCTATATGTTGTCTGCTTTACTGTTTGTCTCTCTCTTTGTCTAACTACAGTAATAATCTGCCTGACTTACTGTCTGTCACTTTCTGTCTGCCTGCCTATCAGCCTGTCTATCTGTATGTCTGTCTTTGTATCTGAGTAACTGTCTGTGTCTGTCTGTCTCTATCTGCCTGCCTATATGTCTCTGTGTCGGTCTGTATGGCTGTCTGAAGTCTGTCTTTCTGTCAGTCTAAATGTCTGTCTGTGTGTCTGTGTGTCTATCTGTCTTTAAGTCTGTATATCTTTCTGTCTGACTTTAACTTAATAATATAACTACAAATACAAAAAAGGTTATATCTCATGAACCGCTCATCCAAATTTTACAAAATTTGATAGGTACCATCTAGGGCCACTCCTGAGGTGCCCTTTACAGTGGGATACTGATTGGTTCAAGTGGGCGTGGCCTATGGGCCAACGTCTGGATTAACCACTTCCACTAAAGTGAATTACTTGAAATGAACAGGGTAGATGTAGAAAGCCCAGAGTTTCATTGTGCTATTAATCCGTGCCGTTACATGCGCCTCTCCGTATTTCCCGACGTCTGCCTCCCCGCCGGTTCGCTTTGGGTTCCGCTTTCGTGCGCTCCACTGGTTGGGGCGCCGACTTGCGCGGGATGGCTTGGACCCGTTGTAACTGCGTGCAGTTCTAGTTTAACATTGCTCTTACTCTTTCCTTCTCAAGTTGGTCATTAAATCTTGATTAATAGTCTCTAGACGGTTACTTATGAGTTCACAAATGTCCTTTGTTAGCGTAACACAAGCATCCATTTTCTTTACAATCTCTGGTGTGGTGTTACTGTTACGTAGGATAGGTTCATACTGTTGGTCTACGTCATTATGCTTTGCTTGAATGTCTTGTTGTAATTCATTAAGGTCTTCTAATGAACAGAGGGTTTTTAATTTTGTCCTAGTCTCCTTGCTACCAGCTTCCAGGAGTCATAGGCCTTGTTAATTGCTTTCTCACGTTTTCTGATGTCTTGGTCATGCATCTCTTGGCCTTTCTCTGTTAACTTTCTTTCACGCGAGCTGGACCTGCATGGTGTGTCTATATGTGACATCTTGGTGCTTGGCGCTACTGCTTTAAGTCGTGTTTAGCCTTTGATTGTCTTATGCTTGAATTTACGCTTGTAAGCTGTAGTTATCGTTTACCACAGAGTAGACATTTAAAAGGATTTTTTAGCATAAAACAGTAACAACAAATTTCACCCTTCAACCTTTTCATAAATAGACATGACACAAGCACATGGGCCAGTTTCTTGGAATAGTCACCATTTAGAAGTGTTAGGAACTGGGAATTAGCTTGCAAGTTAATTTGACCTTACAACACCATATTATTTAAGTCACTTTAGTTATGCTGTAAACTTGTGTGTGTAGAAATTGTCCCCTTCCAGCTTAGCTGCTTGGCATCCAATGTCTCTTTTCACACCTGTAGTTGTACCTTAAGCACGCTGTCCATTTTAAGTCTTGCCTGGTGCAGTAGTTGGATGTAAGCGACGTAGACTGGCTAGTATCTGGTTGGTGGTTGGACCTCTGATGTGATGGCGTCAGCTTCTCACCAGGAATGGCAGGGCTGATGTATCGGTAAGTTTTCACTGTAGCGGCCCCTCGGATTTATCGATTCAGACGCAGAGAGTTTCAAACGGGTGTCATTTTATTTCTTCCTCTTAATGAGCACCAGGCACCATTCGTATCATGAACACCGTGAAAACTACAGAAAAAGAAGTACAACATGTTTCAATGTAGATTCACAAACAATTCACATATTAGTCATATTCACATATTTTCTCTCATACCTTATTCCGCTCTCCAAGGGCGCTAATCAAAGAGTTTCCGTCCATTAGCTAGCATACTCTCTAGCTTGACACATCCTCACACTTTGGAGCTCGTTGTTCCGACGATGCGGGAGAACCACATTGTGAAGAGAGTAGCCGGAAGTGTAACATCACAAAAATATCAGAAGAAGAAAACGGAGCTTTTCAAAATAAAAGCAGGACCACAAAATAACACTAGAACTACATTGTCTTGTTAACATGAAAAATATAATACTGTGTAGGAGAATAGTATTGCAATTTATCAGAGACATTTACAATACATAACAGACAGGATGCAACTAAGATTTCTCCTGTTTTGTACACAACCCAAAGTTTTACAAAACAAAAAAAATACTTTCACCGAAAACCCTCAGTTAAACCGCAGTCAATATTTGTCTCACAAAAACTGTCTCAATGTCTAATTCAAATCATTTATCCAACAGGATTGAAACTTTAACTTACCCCCGCTGTTTGAAATTGCTTCCTTTTCGTTTGGATTTCAGAGTGGGATCAGCGAGCCCTCCGCGGTTTCTGACCCTCTGTCTCTCAAAGATGCTTTGGCGAGGTTTAGAGGCAGGTGATCATCAGATCCCTGGATGCGCTGTCATCAGTTACCCGGAGAGACCCGATCTGATCCCTCCTTGAAATCCTGCCGACAACGCCAAGTTTCAATTCAATTTTATTTATAGTATCAATTCATAACAAACGTTATCTCGAGACACTTTACAGATAGAGCAGGTCTAGACCACACTCCAGAATTTACAAAGACCCAACAGTTCTAGTAGTTTCCTCCAGAGCAAGCAACAGTGCGACAGTGGCGAGGAAAAACTTCCTTTTAGGCAGAAACCTCGGACAGACCCAGACTCTTGGTAGGCGGTGTCTGACGGGCCGGTTGGGGTTAGAATGAAGAGTGGCAATAACAGTCACAAAAAATAGTAGTTTGTAGTAGTTCTTTGTAGTAGTTCATGGCACAGCAGGGCACTGTGCGGCGTTACACAGCAGGACGTAGCAGGGCACAGCAGAGCGTAGCAGGATGTAACATGGCATCGCAGGACGTGTAGCAGGACCATGGCGACAGCTGCTACCATGATTTTGGAGCCTCCCTGATCCAAGGAAACATGCTGGGCGAAAAAGAACATAAGGACTCCGGGGAATGACTCCCCAGAGCTAGGTTAGTAACAAGCATTTCTGGGACATGGATGCACACAAATGGAAAGATAGAAAGATAGAGGAGAGAGGTGTGTCAAAGGAAGTCCCCCAGCAGTCTAAAACTATTACAGCATAACTAAGAGAGACAGGGTAAAGACAGGAGCCTGGTCAGGCTAGAACTCTCCCCAACCGGATCAGTTTGTTGTGGAAGTTTCTGTACAGCGAGGGAGGAATTTCAGTGGCAGAAGAGACCTTGTTGAAACAAAATAAAGACAGAATGCAAACTGGTTTAAAGGTTTTAGGTATTCGGTGGAAGGGTTTAATTGTTTTCTGCAGAGAACAATCAAAATGACAAGAACAGCTTTCACAATGTACAATTACAGAGTGGCCACAGTTCTGTGTGAATTCAATCAGTAATACACTTCTTTATATCCAGTGCCCCCAGAGGAAAACTAACCCTTGTTTGGAAAACAGTCTAATCTTAAACATAACAATAAGTTAGCTAGGGCAGACGGTTGTATCTCTTACGTATTTCTGAATCTGTCCTCTGTGCGTCAAGTTTTCTTGACCGGTCAGTCTATCTTAGCTGAAAAAGGACGTCTTGTCTCTTTGGATAGGCTATGGTCTCGACCTGGGACCTGCTATGATAAACACGGCTTTAGACAACTGTTTCTGTCAGACTTAATGCCATTTGTCCTTGGAGGACAAATGCAGAGACATAACAAATTCAGTTGTCTCCTACAAGGAGCTGACACTGAGGAAAGATACAGAAGTCATTTACTCTGAGAGGCATTGGAGAGCTTATTAATGAATAATATGAAAATCATTGGTTAAATGTAATTTTCCCATTACAATAAATAAAAGTACAAGATTCTTAACAAGCCTAGTTAGCCTTTGCCTAGTCCTAAATTTCAAGAATAAAAGACATATCAACATGAAACAAAACGCAAGGAAACTTGATTAATCTGATATAGAACCTCATTATATGAGCTGATATCCAGTAATCGCATTGCTGGATATGAAAACAGTAAATGCTACTTTGGATGTGACGGATATTAAAAGTGACGGTCTGAACTCACAGGCTGGACATGGATGAAGGCCCTGGCGTCTCCAGGCTGCTGGGACAGACAACTCTTCTCCCCAGTCTGTAAGGTGCAGCTGGGAGTAGAACCGTCAGCAGCTGCAAGGCTATATTAAACATATTTGTAACTAACCTATGCAGCATAGATTTGGACAATTTTTTTGTAAATTCATAAAAGGTCCATTCAACTATGCTGGGCTGATTTAGTTGGCACCAGCTCTACAAAGCTGACTGAACTGTGAACTAGAGGACTACAATGGGACTAGGGCTGCACAACTAATCGCAATTTTATGGAAAATCGTATCATGAACTAGTGCAACATCCAAATCGCAGGGGGGCGCAATATTTGTTAAAGACAAAATATGTGTCAAACCATTGTAAAATAAAGTATTGTGGTGCTACAGAGTCGTCCCGGCATACGAATTGTATCCTACAGTCTAAAAAAAAAAAAAAAAAAAAACACTTCAATTTTTTTTCCTTCAATGAAAGTAATTATACAATTCCCTGATATCGTGAGTCATATCGCAACCGCAATAGAAGTCAAAATAATCACAATTAGATATTATACTGGGAAACGCATCGCAGAAGTACCAACCACAGCCAACATCCTAAAGTAAAAACGGGAAATAAATAAATACAATTGTAGGAGCCATTTGTATCCACCCTTTTAGTTAGGTTAATTTAGTTATTTATTTTAGCCACTTGGGGGAGTATTGCACTGGGTGTGGTACGTCACTGGGATAAGGTACATTTACAGGTGCGGTAATTAATGAGAAAAGGTGTGGATGGCGGGGAACACACGGTTCTTACCGTAGCCGTGAACACGCCGCAACATTTTATTAATTAGCACTAGGTGAACTACTATTTTATGTGAAGTGAACTCTTTTCTACCTTTTATAATAAACGGAAACACCACCCAAAGACAATCAATGTCTGGACTCAAGATCTTTGTGCTACGCGTTGAGAACACCATGCCATCCATATCGAGGCTTATAGGATAGCCTCCACAACGTAAGAACCTATTCCTCTTCGTCTGGATACGCTTCTGAATTGGACAGGAGCGTCCGGATCGCTTGGATATGGAAAGGATTGCCTGTTTCATTGGATTGCTTACCTGTCGCGGAGCCTGGAAGCCTTAATTGAAAACAGCTGTAAGTCCTCATGTCATCCAGCGCAGACCGCAACCACGGAAAGCTGGTGGGTACACTTTCATATATCATTGCCGATGGGATTGGAAAAGAAAAACGTGAACTCTCGAAATTGAAATGAAAGACTGTTTCAGTGCTGTTGGCGGCCTCCGTATATGTAAAGCAATTGTGTCGTTTCATTAAGCACTTTGAACTGACGCGCTTAACGCACAAAGATGAGTGCAGAGGAAGAAGACTTGTTCGACAAGTCCAAGACCTCTTCTGTGGCTGCAGACGAAAATTATATTCCTGATAAGTCCAGTCCTCTTGTTAATGATTTGGGGAAGCGCACAAGAAAGTTAACAGCTAAGGGGTGTGGAAATCCCAATTTATGCAAGCTAATAAAATCAAGCAAAGGATTAATGAGGCTCTTTCTGGAAAAATAACCTTCCAAACTGTGTCTGATGTGAAGAAATGTCTAAGCAAATATACCACACTGTGCAATGAGGCTTTAGAAACTCAAACTACTTTGCTGGAAATGCCTTTGCCAGACTCTGAATACGACAAGCAACAATACTGGCTTGTACAGAAAACATTGAAAAAAAATAAATTTGAGAATGATGTGAAGCAATGGTTGGCCGATGCTGCTGTAAAAAAGGACAATGAGAATATTGATGTGTTGTCTATAACAAATAATGACGTAAAGCCTGAAGATAGTATTTCCAATGTTTCAAGTAAAGGGTCAACACATAGAGATCATTCTTCCATCTATTCAAAGATTTCCAGTGTGATTTCTGCACGTTTAAAGGCAAAGGCTGATAGGGCTGCACTTTTACAGTCTGCAGCTGCTTTGAGAAAAATGCATGACATTGATGTTGAAGAAGAAGCCCTTCAATTTGAAAAGGCAAAGCTGAAAAGGAAAAGGGAACAGCTAGAAGTTGACACCAAGTTGGCTGCGGCTACAGCTAAATTGTCTGTATATGAAAATGCATGCGGTGGGGAAGATGTGGATGAGTATGAAGAGGATAATGGAGAAGATGCCATGAATGCCTATCTTCATGCTCACTTGAAATCACAAACATTAAGTTATTTGAACACAGATCCTGTTTTGCAACTTCCTAAAACTGTCTCTTTCCATCAGGACCATTCTTTGCCACTGACTGTACGGCCTAAAGAAAGGCTGCACAGTCTACAAGCCCAGTCTTCAGTAAGGTCTAGTAACCCTTTGTCTTCAGTGTCATATGTACCATCTTCTAACAAGTCTGAAGGGGGGGACATCCTCGGACCCAGATCCACCAAAGCTGCACCATCAGGACTTCATTTGTCTATCTCACAAGGGAGTGGACCTACTCTCATGCGTGATTCTGAAGTGCAGGGAAACAGACCCGGACTCGCCAACGCTTCAACAGCAGGATTTCCGCCACTGATCTCACAAGGGAGTACACGTACGCAATTACAGTCTCATCATCATTCTTCTCTACACAATGTCCAAAACTCTATTCTGTACGACCTTATGCAGCAGCAAACTAACATCACTGCTCAGTTGGCTCAAAATCAAGCCTTAGCCTCTCTTCCTCCACGAGCTATCCCAGAGTTTGATGGCGATCCACTTAAATACGCTGCCTTTACTAGAGCTTTCGAGCAAGCTATTGAAAAGAAAACTACAGATAAACAAGAATGCCTGTATTACCTCGAACAATATACTAAAGGGCAGCCAAGAGAACTGGTTCAGAGTTGCTATAACATGGCTTATGGTCACGGCTATGAGAGAGCAAAGAATCTTTTGAAAGAATATTTTGGAAATGAAATGAAAATTGCCGTAGCTTATATGGAGAAGGCTATGGAGTGGCCAACAATGAGGGCCGATGACGTTAATGCTCTGCAGTCTTTTTCAATCTTTTTAAGGGACTGTTGCAATGTCATGGAAGATTTACAGCATATGGAGGAGATGGACGTGCCATCCAAACTTCGCCTGATAATGATGAAGTTGCCATATAGACTGAGGGAAAAATGGAGGTTTGTTGCCTGGGAGCTACAGGAGCGCCGTGGTTACAGAGCTATGTTCCCAGATTTTGTGGCCTTCATTGAACGTCAAGTAAAGATTCTGTCTGATCCTCTCTTTGGTGACCTACAGGGTACGCAACCAGACCCTTCCTCTAAACTCAAGAGCAGATATACTGGAAGAGGCCAAGCTACTGTTGCTGCCATTAATACTGCTGTAGGACCAACTACATCATTAGCTTGGCACCAACAACACAAGGGGCCACCTTCACAGGGGAACAATGAAGAGTCATGCTTTGTGTGTAGGAGCCAGCATCCAGTGGAGAAATGTTCACAGCTTGATGAAATGACACACAGAGAGAAAATTGATGCTTTGAAAGTAGGCAGAGTGTGTTTCAGCTGTCTGAAGAGAGGTCATATGAGCAGGGAATGTGACAAGCCTTTGACATGTGATATATGTAAACACAAACATCCAACTGTCCTACATGTCGGATCTAAAACACAGGAAGTGTCAGTCAATAATGCACTTGTGTCATTGGAGACATGTGGCCGTACTGGGGCCGGAAGTGATGAATATGTTCTCTCTATTGTGCCTGTAAAGGTGAAGGCCAAGTCCGGGAGCATGATTGTCAACACCTATGCCTTTCTAGACCCTGGAAGTTCAGCTTCTTTCTGTACCCAACATCTCATGAGAAAACTAAATCTTTCAGCAGTCAAGACTAGCATTCATCTTCGTACCCTTGGCCAAGAGAGGTCTGTAGATACATTCTTGCTTAGTGATCTCGAGGTTTCTGGCTTGAATGAAGAAAACTTCCTGGATTTACCTGAAGTCTATACTCAGAGGACCATGCCTGTGAGCAGAAATAACATTCCCACTCAACAGGACTTGGAGAGATGGAAATACCTTGATGGCATTAAAATTCCCAGCCTCGAGGCAGATGTGGAGTTGCTGATAGGCACCAATGTGCCGAAGCTTATGGAACCATGGGAAATAATAAATAGTCAAGGTGAAGGACCATATGCTATCAGGACTCTACTGGGGTGGGTTGTGAATGGTCTGCTGAGAGGTGGCAAACTGAGCAAAAGTAATTTTGGCCATCCTGTTGTCACTGCTAATAGGATCTCAGTTGCCAAGAGAACAAGAGAACAACAAGAGAAGTTTTCTAATGAGATTGCTGGAAAAAATGGAGGATCTGTTAAACAAAACAGTGATCTCTACAAGCTGGACCCAGTGCTGGAGGACAGATTGTTGCGGGTGGGAGGAAGGCTTAGTAGGGCTGCTATGCCTGAAGTGGAAAAAACATCCTGTCATTCTTTCCAAAGAGCAAAATGTGTCCAAAATCCTCTTGAAGCATATCCATCAACTGCTGGGTCACACAGGAGGGTCGTGTCTAAGTGGGTAGTGTGTCGCCGCCTCCAAGATAAGATAGGGGAACAGAACCTCCCTCTTGGACTCTTTTGGAAGGATGACCTGTATATAAAGAGAAGATGGAGGCAGGTGCAGTTCCTATCTGACCTCTTTTGGAAGCGCTGGGTGAGGGGATTTTCTACCGCTACACCATGCAGCGGTAGAATTACTGGAAGAATTACTGAGACAAATTTGCACAATGTTAATCATTTGAGTTGATTTTGGCCTTTTACCTGTACTAAGTGCATTCTTATTGTTTTTCTTTTTCTTAGTATGGACTATTGAGTTGGTCGCCAACACATTAATATAGAATGCTCCGCATGGATCTTTTCCTGATAACCGCGTGCATACTATGAAATAACCTTTGTCTTGTGGATTAACTCTGTTCAGGGTTAGCAATACTGCGAGAGAAGAGGTGTTTACTTTATGTACCGTTAGTCTATTTGTCAGGTTGGTGTGGTCAGAGGGAATCTGATTCCCCAATTTAACCCACTCGTGTGCCAAATTGCTAAATCCCATGATGGGCACAATGCTTCCCCTCTCGGGTCCTGCATCATGTCCATTACAGGCATATAACATATGTAAAATTTCTACCTCACCCCAGAGAGATTTGTCATTTTCGGACTGAAAGTAATCGCATGGTTGTAACAGTGTGTTGGCTAATACCTTAAAGTTTGTTGACCTAAGGTTATTGTTTTGTTTATATTTCTTGTACTCCAATACTGTCTAGACTAGAAAGGTGAAGAGCGTTCTACTCATTTTACCCCTTTTATTTGACAAGTGAAAAACTGTGTGTCTGAGTGTGCGGTGCGTCAGTAGTAACATTAATTAATTAATTAACATTAATGGGAGAAGAAGTGGTGTTAGAATAAATGGTGTTGTCAGATTTAGCTCTATCATATCTGTCTAACAACCAAAATGCAACCCCCCACAAACACAGACAGAAAACAGAGAACAAGAATACATTTATGTCATACACCATGCCTGTCTCTTCCTGTGTTCGTCCATCTTCACAGCAAGCCTGCTCCAGGAATGTGCTGTGTGTGTGTGTGGGTGCCTGAGTCAGTACCGTGCTGCAGATTTTTCTTCTGGTGTCAGAGGTTCGTCCACCAACACATGACACACCGTTGGAGTCAGGTTTTTTCCCTGCCTCGTCTCTTGTGTGTGTGTGTGTGTGACGTTGGTGACACAGAACGCCGTCTGTCAGGTCACAGTTTGGTGCTGGAACCCTCTTGCAGTGCGATGCGTGGATCCACGGAGCCCGCTCAGCAATCTTCACTGCCGTGTGGGTGATCAGAAGAACCCGGAAGGGACCTTGCCAGCATTGGGCTGCCAGTTTCTCTTCCTGAAGTTTTTAATGACCACAAAATCTCCTGGCTTCAGCGTGTGGAGCGGTCCTTCAGCTGGGTGGGACAGAGCAGCAGAAACCTGGATTCTTATGGCAGAGAGAGCAGAAGAAAGTTGTACACACTACTCTAACATATCATGCTCACACAGAGCTGTGGAGGGAAAGGGTGCTCTAGGAGCCTCTAAACCCCCACACTGGGTGGTCTGCCGAGAAGAATCTCAAAAGGACTGAGGTTACTGCGCGTTCTTACCCTCATTCGCATGTACATAGTTTTGTTCTTAACATGCAGTTATTGCTTGACAACCAACTTGATATTCCCCATCTGGGAATAATTTCTGTCATTAGAGCTTTTGCTAACACTGAAGCGGTTTGTTTTGAAGCGGGAAACACCTCCACCCATTTTGAAAACATATCAACCATCACCAAACAACACTTTTTCCCCTCCGACGGTGTGAGCATCAACAAAATCCATCAACTGCCCTCATCGGTGGTGGATGTGCTACCTGCTGTGTTACAGTCACTGGTCTGCCTATATTGCCTATAATGTCATGCTTTACAAATTTTTAACAACAGAGTGAATTGTAATTGATAATAAAGTATAGATTATTAGATTTGCAAAATGTGTGAAAAACAGTGTTGAAGGCAAGGTTTTGAATCCGGCCCCAGCCAGACACCCTCTTTAAAGGTGCACCCTGCATTTTTCAACTGTGTACTGCAGCTACTGAATCTGGAAGTGAAAAATCAGTCAGCTGCACCGCGTGTGCAGAACATTTGCATATGCCTATCTGTGATGGGAGCAAGATGGCCATCAGAAGGTCATTGATCAATTGGTGATGCAAAATGGGCTTATCATAAGACTTAAGGAAGTTTCGGTGTTTCCACAATGCCCCAAAATCATGTACAACCCCAAAAGCGTACCTTGAGTCCGTGTAGATTGTTACAGACGAACCTTCAGCCAGTTTACATGCTTCAGTGAGAGCAATGACTTCAGCCACCTGCGCAGAGAAGTGTTTGGGAAGAGATTTAGCAATTAAGGTTTCTGAGTCAGATACTACAGCAAACCCTACCTGTCCCTGGCCTGTGTCAGGGCAGCGTGAGGCTGACCCATCCACTTACAAAACGAGATCTGAATTTGGCACCGGTGTGTCAGTCAGATCTGGACGCGGAGCACAGGTGTGTTGCAACTCTGCCAAAACAATCATGCAGTTCTCCCTATCCTGGTGTGGGCATAAGAGAAGCAGGGTTAAGTACTGTACAAAATATTTAACAGTAACATTAGGCATATCAACCAGACATGTGTGATACCTCAGATATCGTGCTGCAGATAAATGTGAAGATCGTTGCTCCAATAGGATCAGAGAAACTACAGAGAGACAATGTTAATGGAGCAAAAATAGGCCACAGGCCTGAGCCTGTCACCGTGAGGCTGCAAGAGAAAAGACGTCATGCAGCTCAAACGTTCATCCACTGTCTGAGTGAATGGAAGTTTAGGCTTTGGCCTAAAGTCGGAGGGTTTTGAAAAGCTTTATTAAGATTTACAAAAAACGCCTGGTCCCCCTCGGTCGTCCATGTGAGGCGGCATGTGCAAACATATTTTTACCATTTATTAAGTTAGCTAAAGGTTGAACTAACTGAGCATAATTTAGAATAAAAAAAACAACAATAGGAACACATTCCTAGAAATGGCATCATTTGTTTTGTTTTTTTGTTGCAGGTTTTCGGAGGGAAATTATTTCCTCAATCCGAGATGGAGACGATGTTTTCCCTGACGCTGAAATGTCATGACCCAAAAAATGCACTTCTTTTTTCACAAATTGCAGTTTAGCTAAACTAGCTTTGTGCCCCTCTGCTGCCAGATGACACAGTAATGCAATAGTTCTTTTGTTGGACTCGCCACTAGGCAGTCATCAACATATTGAAGGAGAGCTGAACCTGGGGAAAGGGTTAAGCTTTCAAGGCTCTCTCTCAGTGATTCGTTGTAGATGGTTGGGCTCTCGACAAATACTTGCCCTGAGCGTGTGAATGTGTATGCCTTACCATCAAACAGGAATGCTGTCTTTGTCCACTGGAACACTGGAAAAAGCGTTAGACAAATCAACAACAGAGAAATACTGTGCCCTCCCTCCCAGGAATTCTTTGAAGAATAGTGTAGGCACATTTGGTGCACGTGCGTGGACCGCTGCATTTACTGCTTTGAGGTCTTGAACAAAACGCCATTCGACCGGTTTTCCCTTATCACGAATTTTCTTGACAGGGAAAATTGGCGCGCAAACAGGTGAACCAGGACAAAGAACCATAACTCCTGCTTTCAAAAGAGAGTTAAAGACTGGTCTGATTCCGTCAATCGCTTCCTGTTTTCAGTGGGTACTGATGCTTTTTAGGCCTGAAGTCTGAGCGCGGTGTGATGACAACAGGCTGACAATTTTGATGAGACCCACAGGTGAGTCGGCACGTGGGACAGAGCATCTCTGTGGGGGAAGCATTCACAGCATTATTCAAAAGTGTGTGTGTGTGTTTCAGTCCAGTCAGTCAGCTGGTCACAGTCCAGGACAAACCATCCCAAGTTTCTCCACTGATCTGTGGGAGATTTAGACAAAGAGATATGAGCATATGAGTGAAGAACTCTGAAAAACATTCTCTGCTTATCAGTCAAGTTTAGGCTACTGCACACTTCTCATTATGTCAGGACATGTAAGCACACTCAAGCCCATCTGTGTCTTCTCTGAAAAAGATCTTCAACAAACATGTCATCTGTTTCTGATGAGACATTACAAGTGATATAAAAGTTGTGGTCTGACCTAAAGTCAGCAAGGGGTTAAATCACATCTCTGGCCTCATGCAGTAGACTTGCAGCATGACCCAGAGAGATCCACCACTGACAAATCAGCTGAGATGTGTGTGTGTGTGTTTGTTGTGAGAACAATGAGTCAGGCTGGGCAGTGATGTCTAAGCTCACAACCTTGAGGCTCTGTGAGAGTTGAGATATCCTAAGCCAAAACATAACATTGGATCTACCTAACAAATTCACAGGACACAGGGGAGAGCAAAAACAAACATTTTGCACTTCTCTTCTGAGACGAATCATGTAGATTCTTATGTACACACATCATGGGGGTTGAAAATCTTTGCACTTTGGCAAAAGAACAACTCTGCCAGAAAGCCTTTAATTTGCAAATAAAATCAACCAAAAACTCTACATCCCTTCCCTGCACATTCAAAATTATTAAATTCTATTTATAAACCTCAGATGAAGACATTGCATAAGTAACAATACTTTCTACATGTTGTTTCATTCTAGGTGACAAATTGCATTTAGAATTTTCCCTATTGTGCGAGGAAGAGTGTGATGTTTATGGTCTGTAGCGTGTGAAAGCATTTACTTCATTGCAAGCAGATTAATTAGTTAGTGTGTTTTGCATTTTTACTTCCCTTATCCGGTGCGGATCCAGCTGGCTCAGACTCTCCACCGCCCTCCTTCCCCTCCTCCCGTCCATCCGCCTGTTGCTGGTTGTAGACGCGATCCCCAGCTGGTGGACCCCCCTGTTGTCGTTAGCGTTTTGGGGATGGGCATTTGTCTGCCCAGTGTCCTTTTCCTCCGCAGTTGAAACATGTGTCTCGGTCCACTGCTGACCTCTGCCCTTCACCTCGCCCTCTGCCTTTGCCTCTGCCCCCCCCCTCTCCAGCCAACGTTGACACTGTCAAAGTTATTTTCCTTCTGTTTCTCTTCGTTTCAGCTTGTTCAGCTGACTTGTAGCATTGGATGACGGTACCCGATGCTGCTGTTAATGTCAGATGTAGGTGGGGGAGAGGCCCTGGCTGCTTGTAGAGAGAGAGAGCTTGTAGCGAGGTGGATGCTGTGTGGAATCTTGTCCGCTCCTGGAGCTTGTTTCTGGGGGAGACACGGACGGTGTTTCTCCCTTCGGCCTGGATGGCGGAGGAGGGTAGGGTGGTGGTGGGTTGAGCAGCTGATCGCCATCTTTGAGACTCGGATAGAGAGAATGCATTAGTGACAGTGGCTAATTCTGTTTTTTTCTTGTTTCCGTGTTTCAGCAGTATTATCTGTTCCCTCCTTAGTTACTAGTTTTTCTGTTCTCTTTCCCTATTAGTGGCCTCTATCATCCACTGATAAAAACATTCTTTGTTGTTTTCTATTTGAATTAGATCTTGGGTGCTAATCAGTTTTCCCCCTTACAATAGTTTGTCTTCTAAATCCTGTTTTAGCATTCTAAGGTTCCCTGTACATAAAGAACCACCTGAAAATCCTGATGAACGGCTATGACGACTGTTCATCTGTAATGATTTTAAAATCTATCTGTCACCCTGTCTTGCCCGTATTGGATGGAATGGTGTCAACTTGTGCTTCCTGTCTGTTATACATAACAGACAGGATGCAACTAAGATTTCTCCTGTTCTGTATACAACGCAAAGTTTTACAAAACAAAAAAAAATACTTTCACCGAAAACCCTCAGTTAAACCGCAGTCAATATTTGTCCCACAAGAAAAACTGTCTCAATTTGTCAATTCAAATCATTTATCCAACAGGATTGAAACTTTAACTTACCCCCGCTGTTTGAAATTGCTTCCTTTTCGTTTGGATTTCAGAGTGGGATCAGCGAGCCCTCCGCGGTTTCTGACCCTCTGTCTCTCAAAGATGCTTTGGCGAGGTTTAGAGGCAGGTGATCATCAGATCCCTGGATGCGCTGTCATCAGTTACCCGGAGAGACCCGATCTGATCCCTCCTTGAAATCCTGCCGACAACGCCAAGTTTGTTGTGGAAGTTTCTGTACAGCGAGGGAGGAATTTCAGTGGCAGAAGAGACCTTGTTGAAACAAAATAAAGACAGGCTGCAAACTGGTTTAAAGGGATAAGGTATTCGGTGGAAGGGTTTAATTGTTTTCTGCAGAGAACAATCAAAATGACAAGAACAGCTTTCACAATGTACAGAGTTACAGAGCGGCCACAGTTCTGTGCCCCAAACAGTATATGACAGTTCCTTATATCCCGTGCATCCAGCAGAAACCAGGCCATGTTTGGAAAACAGTTTAATCTTAAACATAACAATTAGTTAGCTCAGGCAGACGGTTGGATCTCTTACGTATTTCTGAATTTGTCCTTCGTCGTCAAGTTTTCTTGACCGGTCAGTCTATCTTAGCTGAAAAAGGACATCTTGTCTCTTTGGATAGGCTATGGTTTCGACCTGGGACCTGCTATGATAAACACGGCTTAGACAACTGTTTCTGTCAGACTTTATGCCATTTGCCCTTGGAGGACAAATGCAGAGACATAACAAATTCAGTTGTCTCTTACAAGCTAAAGACAATGAGGAAAGATACAGAAGTCATATACTCTAAGTGGCATTGGAGAGCTTAACATGAATATGAAAATCATTGGTTAAATGTAATTTTCCCATTACAATTATAAAGAGTTAAATCTCTATACACGAAACTGGCCATAGAGTTGAAGAAAGAAGTACGTTACAAACAGGGTAGAGGATAAGTCTAATTCACTTCTAAATGGAGGAGCAAGACATGTCGCTGTAGGCCTACCTGGCAAAATGACTCGGATGTGTTGTGGCACTTGTGATGTTAAATGTACTCGTCTGCCAGAGTGGAGCCTTTTTCGGACATTGTGGAGACGCTCTTCCAGAAAGCCTGTTACGGGTTTATGCCTTCTCCCTGGGGTGAACCATGCGTCCTAAAGTTTAGAAGTAAACACAAATGATTTATGAAGCCACCCGGTCTTGAGAAGCTTGATGTTTTGTTTTTTAACTCACTTTGCATTATCTTTGCTATCTCTTTTCCTCACAGCCTCACTCGTATACGCTATTCTCACCGCTCGCTTTCCTTCTGCAGCCACACTGTCACTGATTTAGGGAACCTGCAGGCTACTCTCGTAACAGGAGGGGTTGCGATTAACCCCCATATCCCATGATACACTGCTTTTTGCAACCGTCACAGTCCTAGTAGGGGTTGTCACATTTGCTTTAGGTCAGTTCATTATTGTGTGGTTAAAAACTTACATAGCCTGTGCCTTGACAGTCCCTCAGGTATGGAAACTGATCCACAATGGATGATGCCAGCAGAGCCTTTGCACCTGAAGATGGACTTTACAACAATATGCATTTTATTAGCATTAAACACTACCACGAAAGACAATATATTGACAGTTATTTCACAGTAATCATAAAAGAAATTATATAAAATTAAAATAAACCATGATTGCACTAAATGATCTCAGATCAAAAGGATGAAATAAGTAGTTTAGATGCAATTCTCATTAGTAAAACATTATGTTAAATAAAAACAATCTGTGTGTAAAAAAAACTTACTTCTCTCCAAAGTGCTCAATTAAGTGGGACACAAGCATCCGGACCATGGAACATCTTTCCTTAATTGATATATGATTCTGTTCCTCAAGACCGATAACCATGCATTTTCCATCAGTTGTCTTGTTAAGGATCTCAGATATTCTATATTATTAAGGAACAGAGAAACAAAGTATGCACGTATATATGAATACTATGACTATTGTCCTCCAATAAAAGTGAATCTTTTAAAAAAGCTTCTCACTCAATTAAAAATAGGTTATTCAAGATAACTTAGACTTCAGCCTAGCTAAGAAGAGTGCAACTCTGTCTCTGATGTTGTCATCCTCTAATTCATCCATTTCCTCCACTGAAGTCTCACTGCAATCTACCTCACAAGTTGACAGATCCACATCACTTTGTGGAACTGCAAACCTGTCAGGAAGTTCAACTGAAGAATTTTCTTCCTCTGTTACAACTTCAAACTCAACAGCATGGCCCAGCAGGTGTCTCCTAAACGATCTCATGTGATTAAATGAGCGATGGCACCCAACTTGAGCACACTGGAAATATGCTGATGTCGAGTAAACATTATGTCTTATGTCATTGCCAACAGATCTTCTACACTTGAAGCACACGTAACCCATTTGTGGAGACCTATGACTCTATGCGTACCTCAAGCAACTTTTTGAGCTGGCGCTGAAATTTTAGCCGTGGCCCAAGGAGAGGTATCAGGAAGGTCAAGCTGTTTCCGTCCAAGAGATAAAAGCTCTCTCTATCAATCTGCTCAGCTGAAGATGAAGATGAGTTTCAACCAGTGATAGAAGACGGTGATGAAAAAGAGGAAGATGATGCAGAAGGCTCAGTTGAAGGGACAGATACAGACACAGATACAGACAGGGATGAGCAGGAAACTCGTCGCCCTCTGTGGGCCAGGAGTAACATGTATGTTTGATGCAATTCCACAATTTTAATTCAGCTACATTGAGTAATAAAACTGTTATTACAAATCATTTGTTTTTTTTCCTTCATATCAGATTTGCACCTGTGTTACCTGGGCTTTCTGTGTGTCAAGAAGATGACCCTACAACAAGGGCAGACTGGAGTCCAATTGAATACTTTTCACAGTACATTGACAACAAGGTCTTTGAAGATTTAGCAACATACACAAATCAAAAGAGAGCTGCATGAACACTACGCCACAAGAAATAAAAATCTTCTTTGGCATTTCAGTCCACATGGCATGCCTTGGCTATCCCAGAATTAAAATGTTTTGGGCTAAAAACTAAAGTGCCAGTCATAAGTAGTAAAATGACAAGGGATAGATTCTTCAGGATAAGAAACTCCCTCAAGATTGTCAATGACCTGGCTGTGACAGAGGAAACAAAGAAGGAAGATATTCTTTGGAAAGTCAGGCCAATACTGGATCGTGTGCGGCAAGGCTGTCTCAGCCTTACAAAGCCAGAAAGGGTCTGTATTGATGAGCAAATCATCCCATTCACAGGCCGTTGTCCAGTCAGGCAATATGTTCCCGGCAAGCCAAACCCTACTGGCCTAAAGGTCTTTGTCCTTGCATCCCCAAATGGGTTGATGCTTGATTTTGAAGTCTACCAAGGGAAGAATACCTTTCCAGTCCAAAGGATAGGAGTTGGAGCTGCAGCAGTTCTACGCATGGTTGACTCTGTTCCAACAGGAAGCCACATATTCTTTGACAGGTACTTCACAACCATAGATCTTTTGGACACATTGCTGGCAAAGGGCCTTACTGCAACTGGAACCATAATGAAGAACCGTTTGAAGAACAAAATGGTTCGACAACAAACCAGTGCTTATGGCATCCACTGTACATGGGAAAGACCCGGAAGACATCTGTACCAGATGGTCCAAGAAAGAAAAGCTCCTGGTCCAGGTTAGAAGACCAGCGGTAATTAAGCAGTATAATGACAACATGGGTGGCGTTGATCTATGTGATCGCATGCTTAGCTTCTATCGAATGTCAAGCAGGACCAAGAAATGGACATCGCGCGTCATCAGTCACTTCTTTGATGTTGCCATCACAAACTCCTGGATACAATACAAGTCTGACAGCAAAGCTCTGCACAGATCATCCAAGAACACACATCAGTACCTGGACTTCAAATTACTCCTAGCTGAAGAGCTGTTGGAGAGTTTGGAACTGGATAAAAGCTGTGAAGAGAGTGAGGATGAGTATGAGCCACCATCTAAAATGAGGATCCCACAACCAGAGCCATCTGTGCGCAGACTAGGAGCCATGCACATGCCTGAGATGATGGATACCAAGCATGCAGAAAGATGCAGAAATAAGGGCTGCAAGAGCAAGACGTACATGAGATGCACAAAATGCAAGATGTTCCTCTGCATTACCAAAAGAGAAATTGCTTCCAGGACTATCATCACTAAAAAAGAAAATACTAAGAACAAAATGAAGAGTGAAGGAAAAGACTAGATTGGATTCAATTTGACAGAAGGAAAAAAATCCAACAAAATCAGTTAGTTATATTTACATTAGTTCCATGTTCATTGTTCAAATAACACTAAAAGGATTCAAGGGGACCAATCAAAGGATACGGCCAAAGTGTTAAGCTTTAATAGTAAACATATCCTTGCAAATGCAAGGAAAAGGATTCAAGAATGATAAATGTGTCTGTTTTTAATCTAAATGCCTGTATTCTTGGATAATAATCACTCTGCAGCCCAAATGTCTGTATTCTTGGTTGACAAAATTTGTATCTACTAAATGTGTACTCAAATGATCCTGTTGTCCACTACAGTGGACATGTTGTAAAACAAAAATAAAAATAAAAATGTGTAAATTGTAGGATGTTTTTTTTAACCCTAAGCAGGTATGGAATCACAAAAATATGATTAAGAAAAACTTATTTTCCTCGGTTCTCAGGAGGATATAGCAAGCTACACTGTATTTATTACCAGCTGCATGATGGTCTTTACCTAAATTTGTTTTAAACCCCAGAATTAAAGTGAGTACTGTAGAATACCTTCAAACGCAGGGAGCAGCTCAGCCAGCATGCATTCAAGAAGTTTCTCCTTCACAAAATCATCCATCCTTTAGAAATGAATAGAGACAATTTTAGGGTCACATATGATTCATCACTTATGGATTGTTCTATAGGTCTATAGCTCATCGGCCATTTTGACCAACATAGTAGCACTAACACAAGAAGTACTATCATAACCACTAGAACGCTCATGTTGACCGCTAAGATTCAACACTGTGTAATCATGCATGCTAAATACCCAAATGAGAGATTATCTAGGATTTCTTTTTTAGTATAATTATGTATTCATTAATATGGATACTATAGCATACAGTAAACACTATAACAGTGTTCATTCACACGATTACTTTTCAATAGGGTAATAACCATTGCATTTTTAGATGAACCTAGTGTTGCGAATCCCAACTTGGAGGGTCCAAACGTCTGGCTAAGGAATCACTCTAGCTTCGATTAAGTATACCAAATTGATTTATTAATAAAAACAGAGCAATGCATTCCGTGCAGTTATACGTGCACGGTCCTGATAGAAAACGTGACTAGCTCAGAGGTTTTCCAAATCAAAGGCGCTTAAAACAGGGATGCGCTAGTGTTTTTAAAGGGTCCTCCTTAAGGGAGCCCTGCTGGTTAAAGCGTCACTGGTCAGTTCATACAGTCATGTCAACAATGCTTTCCATTGGCCGGGTGAGCGCGCCAAGTTGTCTCAGCTGACAGGATATGTCTGTCTGTGCGTGTGTGTGTGTGTGTGTGTGTGTGTGTGTGTGTGTGTGTGTGTGTGTGTGTGTGTGTGTGTGTGTGTGTTTTGAACACCTGTCTTGTAGGGGATGTCATATACAACTGCTAATGTAATCAGTGCAATCTCCTGGCCTTTGATCTCCTGTTGGTTTCCTGCCATATGTGGTTTATTTCTCTACACCCGACACAGGAGTGTTGTCCTTATTTACCCACCAAAAGGACAGGTTTCACCCAAACCCATCTGTTTACTCAGTATCTTGATTCACTCAGTATCTTGATAGAATAATCACAATACCTCGAGTATAATTTACCACAAATCCCCCTTTTCACACCTACTAGGTGTGAATCCTACTGTAAACAAGGAACTGTGTGTGTAAAACCTTTTAGAATTCATTTTAGTACAGAACGTGCAGCAAAAGTTTAACATAGTTTAAAAAACGTATATCCCCCTTTTCACACCTTTGGTGTGAAAATACTATAAATGTAACTGAAAACAATGTCTTGTCTTATATGAACATAAAATATATAACCAAAAATGTAAACATCAGCTGCAAAAGTTGTAAGAAACAAACATGATTTTACAAACAATTCATTTTCTTTGACTCTGACCTCATCTGACTCCTTTTCTTGTAAACAATGCAATGTTCTTTAACACAACTGTTGCTCCTATGGCTGATATTACTCAGTGATTAGTGACTAACTTTTGAAACAAAAACAAATCAGAAGATACTAGAAGTCTTTGACCAGGTTAAAAAGCAATGGGAACTTGAATTATTTAACAGGAAGAAACAGATAAACTCCTAACTAAATGTAACTTTCTAATCCAAATCTGCACAATTAACTTTATACTTAATCTCAACTCTGTCTGAAGTCCAGATTTTTTTTTTTTTTTTTTAAAGTTCCTTGTTCACTTTCGTCTAATCTGGAAACAAAGTTTCTGGGAAAAAATAAAATTCTCAGAAAATCTCAGATCAGTTCTGGTTCATTAGGCTGCATGATGTCACCGCAGCTGACCACGGCGCTTTCCATGATGTCACATTTGTGCGCCCGTTCAGCTGCCGCTGCTGGATGTTCAGGTTCTTTACCGGTTGGATGGAAAGGTGACTGAATGCACCCTCCTTTTATCAACACCTTCCTTTTCCCTCCTTTTCTGAAACATCGTTTGTTTCAGAAACAACAAGAGGAAAGATCAGGAAAGGAAAGGAATCAGGACACTCCCCTCACGTCCGACACCTGGTGTGGATGTCATCGCGGGTCTAACTGGGAAACATTGGGATGGACCAGCTGGGTGTGCCTCCACTCCAGCACCTGGAGTTGATCTGGTCAGCAGAAATCCGCATCAGGAAGGGGACTCCAGTCTCCCTCCTCTTTGCTGACAGTGTCAGGAGCCACCACAGGAAGTCAGCAACAGCGACGCTCCAAGCTCTCTGTCGGCATCTGGTCAGATGTTTGTTGGCCCCCTTTTGGGCTGTTGGTCCCATGCTGTGTGGGGTGTCCTTTACTGCAGGGCTGGTAGCCTAGTCAACAGCACCCAGAATAAAACTTGCTCCACCTGGATCTGGATTTCTTGAACAGCTGAAGCCATCAGTCTCTGCTTTCACCTGTGAATAAATGGTTTTGACAGACTTTCTGCTTTTCAGAAGTCATATTAGTGTTTCAATCTGGGAGGAAAGAACTGTGATATGAGTTTGTCTTTGATCTGTCCATTCATTTCTCTTGGAGGAGAAATGCTTTCCTTGGTCTCTGTGTTTTCCAAAGTCCTTAACACAATGGGCAAAACTTCAGTCCAAAACACAAAAAAAATATGAAATTACCCATCCAAAATCATCAGTCCATTGAAAATATACGTACATATCACCAATACCACATACATATATTCAAAGAATAAAACCACCGCAATTATTCACTATATAAAATTCCCAATATCTCTCAAGGAGGCTGGGCTGCTGATTGATCCTTTCAATTCAAAATTTTGACAAATTTTCCAACAGATTGTTATTTTTGGAGCAAATTAATGTCAATATCAGTCTTGTATCACGTTCTGTGCCACAACACTCTCAGAAGAAGTTTGTTTCAACGTTCTGTGTGGCCAGCACAGAAGTTTAGCAAATCTACATTCTCACTTTTTTTTTTTTAAACATTTTTACAAACTAGGAGAAAAAATAAAAATCAAACCAAAGAGAAACAGCAGAAAAGCTACCGTCTTGACTAAAAACGTGCATCCCCACCCCTACAGAAAATCAAAAGGTTGAGTGAAAGAAAGAATAAACCCAAACAAAAGTCATGAAAAACAAATTTCAGAATGAATATAAATGCAATGAACTCAAAAAATGTGGAAAATCTCTAATTTATCATTTCAAGTCAAAAAACAAACCAATTTTGAGTCAAAATGCCAAATATGCATTTACTAATGTGTCCATTTAAAACCCTTATAAGCTATAATTCCTCTCTGGAACTTTTCTTGTAATGTCAAGTTGCTTAAGGCAGCTCAAACTATTCCCACCACTTTTCAGTTGACTTTACTGGAATGTTTAATTTGACTTGCAATGAGCTCTATCAAATCACTCTGACACAATGTTACTCAAAACACCAACCCAAAGGAATAAAAGAGAACGGAAAAAGAAAAACAGATGAATCCAAAATTCAAATGCACTTATCAATTACAAACATTTGAGAACATTACACAATGCTGAATGTCACCATGATTCTTTGATGAGCATTCACTATTAAGACTGTCTGAGTATATATATGGATGATTTAATCTGTCTGCATCGAGGTGTGAAAACCCCCAGTCCCTCCTTGGGAGTCCTTCATTAACACAGGAGACAACAAGGGAGGTTTTGAAAGAGCAAATTAACACTTAATCAGGGAGCAGGAAAAAAAATTTTAAAGTTCCCTTTCCTTCTCCACTAATTAATATCAAAATGTGATTGAAAATCTTTTCCCCTCCCCTTTGCCGCAGAGTAAAACTCAAATTTCTTTGTTTCCAATTTAATTCTCCTCTTTATGAGCCAAGTTTCTACTGCTTGAGCATGCACGTTCCCAATTCAACAAATCAAATATCCATACCATGAGTTATTTACAGTCATCATCAGCACAGCTGGAGCCGCCTTCTACCAGCTCCCAGCAACACAGCCAACCTTTGCACCAGGCTACGTTTTATCACAAAACACTCAAATTACACCACTTAAATGTATTTACACGATTAATTATTTACAGTATTCACACTCCTAGTTTTAATTGTTCCTATTTTTTATCAACTAGATCTCACAGTCTGTTAAACTGGCTTTTAATAAGAAAAGACTTGGTCTCGCATTTGCCCCTCACAGAGACTATCACTCTGTCGCCGTCCCTTATCGGTCTTTTTATCTAAAATTTAACGGGATTCTAAACCTGGCCGTCTATCGGACTTCTAAAGTGCACTTAAATTCGGAACCCTCTGAAGGGTTTTTCAATTGACCTTCGCAGGATTTTACATATCACGTAAACAATCAACTACACAAACACACTTGCTTAAGTTCATTCTCAACACTGCTTCAGTTGCGCATTACTTTTTACAGACTTACGGCGGTGATGTCTACTGAATCTACACGTCTAAATGTTTTCACATCTACCTAAGCTACGCAGCGTTTTGATAAAACAGGGTTTCTGCTCACCTCTCAATCTTTCGGGCCCATGTGTAGATTCAGCAACTCACCATGATCCAGTCTTTTGAATTTGTCCGTCCTTTTCCTCAGAGATCACGTCTGGGGTCTCCATCTGTTAGAATTTTTTTTTTTTTTTCAGACTAACGTCGTGTTCTGTTGGATCTCTGAGGAAGGAGGCTCGAGGGTCGAATTGAGAATTAAGAAAAAAGGTTTAATGCAACAGAGTGATGAGGATGATGCGACAAAGACATAGGCTACACAATAACAAAGACAACATGAAACATAATTACATTATCATTACATTAACAACATTATTTAATTAACTGTCGACTTCAAATCTTTTTCTCTTAAATCCTACCCTCAATCACTCTCCACATTTCACTGAGGCTGGTCTTATGGACCGAGCCTCCCTATGATGAAAACTTGTTCGTTATCGCGTCCCGACCGTCCCCTTGGCAGTAGAATGATCAGTTCCACTGGCTGGTTTATTGCATCTCTCGCATAACGTAACTCCAAAATTATGGAATCATCTTATTTCTTTATCTCATTCATTCCCTCATTCAATCTCAATATCTTCTATCACAAAATCTTCTATTCTCTGTTTAAACTCTTTTCCTAGGCCTGTTTTCTCTTCTCTTCTCTTTTTAACCTCTTACACTCATTCACACACTTTCACGCCTTATTTTACCTTATGGGTAAATATACTATGATGAACGCTGACTCGTTATCGCGTCTTGGTCTTCCCCTATCACCAAAAACTACTGCAGTAAGTCTAATGATAAGTTTATCGAACCTGTCGCACAACGTAGCTCCAATTATGGAATCATCTACGCATCCCAGATGCTTTTTCTCAGTCACACTCCTCTCTCATTCTTCAACAGAAAAACGGAATGCATTGCTCAATGTCCACAAAACACTTAATAATTTTTAGTCTATATTTTTACATTACATTACGTACTCACCCGGAAGTTCTGATCACTTTAATTTAGTTTATACTATTATACAATATGCTGAATTTGATGTAACAGGTCCAGCCTACCTTTTTTTTGAGAGCTCTCAGTGACCAGACCTCCGAGGTTTGCACAGAATGTCTCCTTTGTCTCGTTCCTTCAGACGTGGACTGTCCGTGGAATCTGGACTTGGAGTTTAACAACTGTTAATCCTGATTCCGTGGGATTCTTAAATTTAACCGCTACTCGAAACCATCCTCTGCTACACACTAGCAAAGAATATCAACATTTTACATAATGTATAACAGAACTAATGCACAGCCTCAGCAGCCCGGCCCAGCGGAGGAAGTCCAGTACAGACTGGAACATCCCTGAAATCATTTGGCACTTTTAAGACTGCAAATCAACACAAAAACAGCTAAAAATATTCAGTAAAATATCTTAAAACGCAACTTTTTCCATCCTATTGAAGCATGTATCACCTAAGATACTGCAATACATATTTCTATAGTACAGCATTTTCTTCAGAACACAGGTTACAAAGTCTAGGAATGCTAATCAATTGTTAAAAAGACTGAATCTGAGTACAAGCAGATAGCTGCTAGTGCTAACAGACCATCCACACTCATCCTACAACTCAGCAAAACTACAGCAAGTCATTATGTAGTCACTTGATTTTAATCACAATAACAATATCACAATAACTTGATTAGCGTTAGCTAGCTAACATTACCGTAGCTACATATTAACAATACAGAAGTAACCCTACACACAAACGTACCTTGTAACTGTTAGACTGCTTAACACATAAGAGAGAACAAGTCTCTTTATTTTACCATTGTCCTGTTTTGCGTTATTATCAGGTTTAATAGTTTTAAAGCTCAGGCCATAACGTTAGCGCTAGCTAACGGTCCTTTTTACGTCATCCTCACTGTCAAGTGCGTCAATGACGTGCGGGACGCTAAATAACAGCTATTCATAACATTAACGTTATATAGTTAATTAATTCCGTGTAAGGGTGTTAGTGTGTTTACAGGAACCACAAATAGCGATATAGAAAACTAAAGATTTACTAGCTAACGTTAGAGGAGAGGCAGTTAGCTAGCTAGATACAAGATGAGTTTGAGCTAACAGTTAACTGCTAATGTTAACTTAATGTCCTATAATGCTAGCCTTATAGCTCGCTAGCTAGCGTTAGCTAAAATTAACTAACGTTACGGTTAACCATACAGACAGCTACGTTAATGCTAACATGTCTTTCACTTCATATTATCCCAGAAAATTGTAGGGTTATTCTAACATATTTGTATTGTTTTACCGTCTTAAAGTTTCCTACCACTTACCGGAGCTACAATGGTCGTCAAAGTCCTGGGGCCTTCTGTCCAGAAATGGCGGAAGAATGAGCCTCGCTTTGGTTTGACCCATTGTGTTGGGTCGCAGTCTTTGACCCAACGTTGGTTTAAATCAACCCAACAGCCTTAACCCAGCATTGGGTTATTAAAATAACCCAGCGTTTTTTAGTGTGAACACACACACGTACACACGTATACAAAAACACACACACACACACACACACACACACACACACACACACAGAATTGTTCATTTTTGTTTAAAAAAAAAAACACACCCACCCGGATTATGTTTTTTTGGGCTTTTTCAGCCTTTATTTTGAAAGGACAGCAGAAGACCCGCTGCATTGAGGAGGAAACTTTTATGTATGGGCGCCTGTTCTACCGCCTGAGCGCCCCGGGCGCCCCAGCATTGTTTATTTTTGAATGTTCTGCTGTCATGCTGAAATGTTCCTTTTTGATGTTAGATGAAAGGCCGGTGATGTCACTACGGTCCATCAAAACCTTTATATAGCGGTCTAAGCCTTAAATGTCATTATACATGCAATCAACCAGAGAGGCGTGCTGCAACAACAGGAAGGAGAAAACAAGTCCAGTGGAATATCAATTCACCATGGAGCTGCAGGACAAGAACGTCAAATTCCTCCAGTTTCAAATAGAGCAGCTCGAGTTGAAAGTTACACATCAACAGCAGGAATTTACTAAAGTAAATCAGTCGAAGATTTTGAAAATACAATCTCTAGAGACCAAAGCCAAGGCTCTGGAGAAAGAGGTGAAGACTCACAAGGAGGAGGCGGAGGAGTGGAAAGCCCAGCTGCGGTTAAGTCGAGATGAAGTAGAGAGCATCAGCCTCAATAAGGCCGAGCTCCTGCTAACATTTCAGGATTATAGAGCAAAAATACAAAAACAAAATCAGAACTCCGACAGCAAAAATGTGCCAGTGAGGCGAACTCCAGGAACACTGTGGAAGAACTGAAGGCGCAGTATGAGTCTGAAATAGGGAGGATGCAAGAGGGGCACGACGAGAGGCTGGCGGAGACGAAGGCGGCGAGCCAACGACTAGTGGAGAAGCTAAGGATCGCGAAGAGCAGGCGGGAAAACAAGCCGCCGAGTTGGAAGAACTTCAAGCTGCGCTGCCCGAGTGGGGGTGGAGTACAAAGACAGACTGGAGGACTTACGCATACAGATACTAGAAAAGACAACGTCATCGACGCAGAAGAAATACTGAAAAAAACACGCGACTCAACGAGTTAGTGAAGCAGAAAGAACTGGAGATGAACATCGAAAAGCTGAAGAAGACAATCACTGATCTTGAGAACAAGGAAGATCTCAGCAAGAAGGTCTCCGCGTTGGAGACCACGCTCCAGGGCAGAGAAAATGTCATCGGGAACAAAAACCTGGAGATGTCTCATCTGATGAAGGACAACAAGCAACTTCAACAGGATTGGGCGAAAGAGAAGGACAACAACGCCGTTCTGCTCGTTAAATTAAACGAAGTGAAGGACAACTTCCACAACGTCGAGAACGACCTGAGAGCGGCGCAGTCGGAGCTCAAAGACACCATAGAGTGGCTGAACAAGACGCTCCGGGAGAACGCCGACCTGGGAGAGACCAACTCACATCTCAAGTACAAAGTGAGGAAGTTTGAGCCAGACCTGATCAAGGAGAGAGAGAAGAACAGGAACCTGACTACCTACGTGATGGGCTTCAAGGCCGATCTGCAGGCGTGCATGGACTTCACCTCTGAGCCCAAGACATTCGTACGCAAAGTCCTCAACGTCAAAAGACAGCACATGGACAACGAATCCAAAGTGCAGATGGATGGAAACACGGAGCTGGGGCTCAGACAAGCCATCGCAGCCAAAGATCAGCTGATCGACAGTTACAGACGGTGCCATCAGAACTCGGCCAGGGCGCAGAGACGTTGCCAGGAGCAGATCTTTCAGAGAGATGTGCGAAGCAACAAGGAACAGAGTTCCCTCATCAGAATGGTCAACGACACGACCGTGGAGCTGCACCATGTCAAAACACAACTCCGCCGTGCAGAAGACACATTGTCCTCACAGCCACGTCCTGATCCAGAGGACGGCATAATTCACGTCAAGCCGTTTGTGGAGAGTGATCTCCCGATAGGTGGGCGGGACTCCGAGTGATTCGGTTTCCTCCCACTCGCCAAATTAACTGTGAAAGTTTAAATAGAATTAAAGCTGCAAGCAGCGATGAACGGGCCCTCGCTAACCTGCGCGAGTCGGGCATACTGGCGGTCGCCTCTCCTTGCGGCCGCGCATTTGCGCGTCACTCAGACACTGAACATCGTCACCAATGAAAAGTGAACTCCCTGCTGAGTTCAATGACACCTCACACAAGACTCTACGTCATACAGTTCATTATCTGTGAAAGGGGGCGTGGCCGCATCATAAGGGAGCGGGTCAAACTTTACCAATGAAAAAGGAACCCTATGCTGAGTTCAATGACACCTCACACAAGATTATAAATCATACAGGTCATTATCTGTGAAAGGGGGCGTGGCCGCATCATAGGGGGGCGGGTCAAACATCACCAATCAAAAAGGAACTCTCTGCTGAGTTCAATGACACCTCACACAACACTATACGTCATACAGTTCAATATATGTGAAAAGGGGCGTGGTCGCATCATAGGGGGGCGGGTCAAACATCACCAATGAAAAAGGAATTCTCTGCTGAGTTCATTGACACCTCACACAAAGCTATACCTTAAACGGTTCAAATGTTATGAAAGTGGGCGTGGCTTACGCATAGGGGGCGGGCCAAACCATCACCAATGAAGAAGGAAGTCTCTGCTGAGTTCATTGACACCTCACACAAAGCTATACCTTAAACGGTTCAAATGTTATGAAAGGGGCGTGGCCTGAGTGACTGGGCGTGGTCAAATTATAGGGGCCGCCTCAGTATCACATGTAGACCACACATTCTAAGTTTCATGTAAATCGGATGATGTTTGTCATATAAGGCATATTTCCTGCTGCCAGATGGTGGCGCTATCTCCAAAAGTCCATATTGGCCTGTAGGTGTCCTCAGGCCTGGACTCTTGGTGATTGTGGGAAATATCAAGCAGATACGACAACGTACGCTGTAGTTACAGCTACTTTCTCCTTCATCGCTAAACACTCAAAATGGCCGCCATGCCACGCCCACACCGTATGACGAAAAGTTTTTCTTTTAATAACTTTTCATCGTCAACATCTTAAGATGACACACACCAAGTTTGAAGTTGATCAGATGAAATCTCTAGGAGGAGTTCGTTAAAGTATAGCACCTTGTCTTTTAGGCCTACTTCCTGTTGCCACTAGGGGGCGCTATGACTTTGAGCCAATAGCGGTGCGTATATGTCGTCAGGGGCGGACTCTGATGAATCCTGGAAAGTTTCGATCCAATCGGACAACGTACGCTCAAGTTACACCCACTTCCTGTTTCGGTGGCGAATCGCACAAAATGGCCGCCCTGCCACGGCCACGCCCTATGACGAAAAGTTTTTCTTTTAATAACTTTTCATCGTTAACATGTTAAGATGACACACACCAAGTTTGAAGCTGATTGGATGAAAGCTCTAGGAGGAGTTCGTTAAAGTACGACACGTGGAAATGGCCAAAATCGCACTAATTTCGAACATTCAATCCAAAATGGCGGACTTCCTGTTTGGTTTAGTGGGGGGCTACAATGGAGTTTTATGTCCGCCCTGCCATGCTACATATGTGTACCAAGTTTCGTGACTCTACGTTAAACGTAGTGCAGGGGCTGAATTTTCAAATTATTGTAGGGGGCGCTAGCGAGCCATTTTTGTGCGCCTATTCCCGAAACCATTAAAATACGTAAATTTTCACCAGACTTGATGCGACCGCCAAATATGGTGAGTTTTTGAATATGATAAGTCCCTCAAAAAGGCAATTCATTTGCCGGGAAAAAGAATAATAATAATTAAAGCTGCAAGCAGCGATGAACGGGCCCTCGCTAACCTGCGCGAGTCGGGGATACTGGCGGACGCCTCTCCTTGCGACCGCGCATGTGCGCGTCAGTCAGACACCGAAAATCGTCCCCAATGAAAAATGAACTCCCTGCTGAGTTCAATGACACCTCACACAAGACTCTACATCATATAGTTCATTATCTGTGAAAGGGGGCGTGGCCGCATCATAGGGGGGCGGGTCAAACATCACCAATGAAGAAGGAAGTCTCTGCTGAGTTCAATGACACCTCACACAAGATTCTACGTCATACGGTTCATTATCTGTGAAAGGGGGCGTGGTCACATCATAAGGGGGCGGGTCAAACATCACCAATAAAAAGGGAAGTCTCTGCTGAGTTCATTGACACCTCACACAAAGCTATACCTTAAACGGTTCAAATGTTATGAAAGGGGGCGTGGCCTGAGTGACTGGGCGTGGTCAAAATATAGGGGCCGCCTCAGTATCACATGTAGACCACACATTCTAAGTTTCATGTAAATCGGATGATGTTTGTCATATAAGGCATATTTCCTGTTGCCAGATGGTGGCGCTGTCTCCAAAAGTCCATATTGGCCTGTAGGTGTCCTCAGGCCGGGACTCTTGGTGATTGTGGGAAATTTCAAGCAGATACGACAAGGTACGCTGTAGTTACAGCCACTTTCTCCTTCATCGCTAAACACTCAAAATGGCCGCCATGCCACGCCCACACCGTTGGACGAAAAGTTTTTCTTTTAATAACTTTTCATCTTCAACATCTTAAGATGACACACACCAAGTTTGAAGTTGATCGGATGAAAGCTCTAGGAGGAGTTCATTAAAGTATAGCACCTTGTCTTTTAGGCCTACTTCCTGTTGCCACTAGGGGCGCTATGACTTTGAGCCAATAGCGGTGCGTATATGTCGTCAGGGGCGGACTCTGATGAATCCTGACAAGTTTCGAACCAATCGGACACTGTACGCTCGAGTTACACCCACTTCCTGTTTTGGTGGCGAATCGCACAAAATGGCCGCCCGCCACGGCCACGCCCTATGACGAAAAGTTTTTCTTTCAATAACTTTTCATCGTTAACATGTTAAGATGACACACACCAAGTTTGAAGCTGATTGGATGAAAGCTCTAGGAGGAGTTCGTTAAAGTACGACACGTGGAAATGGCCAAAATCGCACTAATTTCGAACATTCAATACAAAATGGCGGACTTCCTGTTGGGTTTAGGGGGCTACAATGGAGTTTTATGTCCGCCCTGCCATGCTACATATGTGGACCAAGTTTCGTGACTCTACGTTAAACGTACTGCAGGGGCTGAATTTTAAATTTTGTAGGGGCGCTAGCGAGCCATTTTTGTGCGCCTATTCCCAAAACCATTAAAATACGTAAATTTTCACCAGACTTGATGCGACCGCCAAATATGGTGAGTTTTTGAATATGATAAGTCCCCCAAAAGGCAATTCATTTGCCGGAAAAAAGAATAATAATAATTAAAGCTGCAAGCAGCGATGAACGGGCCCTCGCTAACCTGCGCGAGTCGGGGATACTGGCGGACGCCTCTCCTTGCGGCCGTGCATTTGTGCGTCACTCAGACACTGAACATCGTCGCAAATGAAAAGGGAACTCCCCGCTGAGTTCAATGACACCTCACACAAGACTCTACGTCATACGGTTCATTATCTGTGAAAGGGGGCGTGGCCGCATCATAGGGGGGCGGGTCAAACATCACCAATGACAAAGGAAGTCTCTGCTGAGTTCAACGATACCTCACACAATATTCTACGTCATACGGTTCATTATCTGTGAAAGGGGGCGTGGCCGCATCATGGGGGGGCGGGTCAAACATCACCAATGAAAAAGGAATTCTCTGCTGAGTTAATTGATACCTCACACAAAGCTGTACCTTAAACGGTTAAAATGTTATGAAAGTGGGCGTGGCTTACACATAGGGGGCGGGCCAAACCATCACCAATAAAGAAGGAAGTCTCTGCTGAGTTCATTGACACCTCACACAAAGCTATACCTTAAACGGTTCAAATGTTATGAAAGGGGGCGTGGCCTGAGTGACTGGGCGTGGTCAAAATATAGGGGCCGCCTCAGTATCACATGTAGACCACACATTCTAAGTTTCATGTAAATCGGATGATGTTTGTCATATAAGGCATATTTCCTGTCGCCAGATGGTGGCGCTGTCTCCAAAAGTCCATATTGGCCTGTAGGTGTCCTCAGGCTTGGACTCTTGGTGATTGTGGGAAATTTCAAGCAGATACGACAACGTACGCTGTAGTTACAGCCACTTTCTCCTTCATCGCTAAACACTCAAAATGGCCGCCATGCCACGCCCACACCGTTCAACGAAAAGTTTTTCTTTTAATAACTTTTCATCGTTAACATGTTAAGATGACACACACCAAGTTTGAAGGTGATTGGATGAAAGCTCTAGGAGGAGTTCGTTAAAGTACGACACGTGGAAATGGCCAAAATCGCACTAATTTCGAACATTCAATCCAAAATGGCGGACTTCCTGTTTGGTTTGGGGGGGGGCTACAATGGAGTTTTATGTCCGTCCTGCCATGCTACATATGTGGACCAAGTTTCGTGAGTCTACGTTAAACGTACTGCAGGGGCTTAATTTTCTTAATATTGTAGGGGGCGCTAGCGAGCCATTTTTGTGCGCCTATTCCCGAAACCATTGAAATACGTAAATTTTCACCAGACTTGATGCGACCGCCAAATATGGTGAGTTTTTGAATATGATAAGTCCCTCAAAAAGGCAATTCATTTGCCGGGAAAAAAAGAATAATAATAATAATTCCTTCAGTTTCAATAGGGCCTTCGCCGCTGTCGGCGCTCGGGCCCTAATTAAAGCTGCAAGCAGCGATGAACGGGCCCTCGCTAACCTGCGCGAGTCGGGGATACTGGCGGACGCCTCTCCTTGCGACCGCGCATGTGCGCGTCACTCAGACACCGAAAATCGTCCCCAATGAAAAATGAAATCCCTGCTGAGTTCAATGACACCTCACACAAGACTCTACGTCATACGGTTCATTATCTGTGAAAGGGGGCGTGGCCGCATCATAGGGGGACGGGTCAAACATCACCAATGAAAACGGAACTCTCTGCTGAGTTCAACGATACCTCACACAAGATTCTATATCATACGGTTCATTATCTGTGAAAGGGGGCGTGGCCGCATCATGGGGGGGGGTCAAACATCACCAATGAAGAAGGAAGTCTCTGCTGAGTTCAACGACACCTCACACAAGACTCTACGTTATACGGTTCGTTATCTGTGAAAGGGGCGTGGCCGCATCATGGGGGCGGGTCAAACATCACCAATGAAAAAGGAAGTCCCTGCTGAGTTCATTGACACCTCACACAAGACTGTACCTTAAACGGTTCAAATGTTATGAAAGGGGGCGTGGCCTGGATGACTGGGCGTGGTCAAATTATAGGGGCCGCCTCAGCATCACATGTAGACCACACATTCTAAGTTTCATGTAAATCGGATGATGTTTGTCATATAAGGCATATTTCCTGTTGCCAGATGGTGGCGCTGTCTCCAAAAGTCCATATTGGCCTGTAGGTGTCCTCAGGCCTGGACTCTTGGTGATTGTGGGAAATTTCAAGCAGATACAACAACGTACGCTGTAGTTACAGCCACTTTCTCCATCATCACTAAACACTCAAAATGGCCGCCATGCCACGCCCACACCGTTGGACGAAAAGTTTTTCTTTTAATAACTTTTCATCGTCAACATCTTAAGATGACACACACCAAGTTTGAAGATGATCAGATGAAAGCTCTAGGAGGAGTTCGTTAAAGTATAGCACCTTGTCTTTTAGGCCTACTTCCTGTTGCCACTAGGGGCGCTATGACTTTGAGCCAATAGCGGCGTGTAGATGTCGTCAGGGGCGGACTCTGATGAATCCTGACAAGTTTCGAACCAATCGGACACTGTACGCTCGAGTTACACCCACTTCCTGTTTTGGTGGCAAATCGCACAAAATGGCCGCCCCGCCACGGCCACGCCCTATGACGAAAAGTTTTTCTTTTAATAACTTTTCATCGTTAACATGTTAAGATGACACACACCAAGTTTGAAGCTGATTGGATGAAAGCTCTAGGAGGAGTTCGTTAAAGTACGACACGTGGAAATGGCCAAAATCGCACTAATTTCGAACATTCAATACAAAATGGCGGACTTCCTGTTTGGGTTAGGGGGCTACAATGGAGTTTTATGTCCGCCCTGCCATGCTACATATGTGTACCAAGTTTCGTGACTCTACGTTAAATGTAGTGCAGGGGCTGAATTTTCAAATTATTGTAGGGCGCTAGCGAGCCATTTTGTGCGCCCATTCTGAAACCATTAAAATACGTAAATTTTCACCAGACTTGATGCGACCGCCAAATATGGTGAGTTTTTGAATATGATAAGTCCCCCAAAAAGGCAATTCATTTGCCGGGAAAAAAAGAATAATAATAATTAAAGCTGCAAGCAGCGATGAACGGGCCCTCGCTAACCTGCGCGAGTCGGGGTTACTGGCGGACGCCGCTCCTTGCGACCGTGCATTTGCGCGTCACTCAGAAACCGGAAATCATCGCCAATGAAAAGGGAACTCTCTGCTGAGTTCTATAACACCTCACACAAGGCTATACATCATACAGTTCATTATCTGTGAAAGGGGGCGTGGCCGCATCATAGGGGGGCAGGTCTAACATCACCAATGAAAAAGGAAGTCTCTGCTGAGTTCATTGACACCTCACACAAGACTCTACCTTAAACGGTTCAAATGTTATGAAAGTGGGCGTGGCTTACGCATAGGGGGCGGGCCAAACCATCACCAATGAAGAAGGAAGTCTCTGCTGAGTTCATTGACACCTCACACAAAGCTATACCTTAAACGGTTCAAATGTTATGAAAGGGGGCGTGGCCTGAGTGACTGGGCGTGGTCAAATTATAGGGGCCGCCTCAGTATCACATGTAGACCACACATTCTAAGTTTCATGTAAATCGGATGATGTTTGTCATATAAGGCATATTTCCTGTTGCCAGATGGTGGCGCTGTCTCCAAAAGTCCATATTGGCCTGTAGGTGTCCTCAGGCCGGGACTCTTGGTGATTGTGGGAAATTTCAAGCAGATACGACGACGTACGCTGTAGTTACAGCCACTTTCTCCATCATCACTAAACACTCAAAATGGCCGCCATGCCACGCCCACACCGTGTGACGAAAAGTTTTTCTTTTAATAACTTTTCATCTTCAACATCTTAAGATGACACACACCAAGTTTGAAGTTGATCGGATGAAAGCTCAAGGAGGAGTTCGTTAAAGTATAGCACCTTGTCTTTTAGGCCTACTTCCTGTTACCACTAGGGGCGCTATGACTTTGAGCCAATAGCGGCGTGTAGATGTCGTCAGGGGCGGACTCTGATGAATCCTGACAAGTTTCGATGCAATCGGACAACGTACGCTCAAGTTACACCCACTTCCTGTTTCGGTGGCGAATCGCACAAAATGGCCGCCCCGCCACGGCCACGCCCTATGACGAAAAGTTTTTCTTTAATAACTTTTCATCGTTAACATCTTAAGATGACACACACCAAGTTTGAAGCTGATTGGATGAAAGCTCTAGGAGGAGTTCGTTAAAGTACGACACGTGGAAATGGCCAAAATCGCACTAATTTCGAACATTCAATACAAAATGGCGGACTTCCTGTTGGGTTTAGGGGGGGGCGACAATGGAGTTTTATGTCCGGCCTGCCATGCTACATATGTGTACCAAGTTTCGTGACTCTACGTTAAACGTAGTGCAGGGGCTGAATTTTCAAATTATTGTAGGGGGCGCTAGCGAGCCATTTTTGTGCACCCATTCCCGAAACTATTAAAATACGTAAATTTTCACCAGACTTGATGCGACCGCCAAATATGGTGAGTTTTTGAATATGATAAGTCCCTCAAAAAGGCAATTCATTTGACGGAAAAAGAAAGAAAGAAAGAATAATAATAATTCCTTCAGTTTCAATAGGGCCTTCGCCGCTGTCGGCGCTCGGGCCCTAATTAAAGCTGCAAGCAGCGATGAACGGGCCCTCGCTAACCTGCGCGAGTCGGGGATACTGGCGGACGCCTCTCCTTGCGGCCGTGCATTTGCGCGTCACTCAGACACTGAACATCGTCGCAAATGAAATGTGAACTCCCCGCTGAGTTCGATGACACCTCACACAAGATTCTACGTCATATGATTCATTATCTGTTTTAGGGGGCGTGGCCGCATCATTGGGGGGCGGGTCAAACATCACCAATGAAGAAGGAAGTCTGCTGAGTTCAACGATACCTCACACAAGACTCTACATTATACGGTTCGTTATCTGTGAAAGGGGGCGTGGCCGCATCATAGGGGGGCGGGTGAAACATCACCAATTAAAAAGGAACTCTCTGCTGAGTTCAATGACACCTTGCACAAGACTGTATGTCACACAGTTCATTATCTGTGAAAGGGGGCGTGACCGCATCATAGGGGGGCGGGTCAAACATCACCATTATAAAAGGAAGTCTCTGCTGAGTTCAATGACACCTCACACAAAGCTGTACCTTAAACGGTTCAAATGTTATAAAAGTGGGCGTGGCTTACGCATAGGGGGCGGGCCAAACCATCACCAATAAAGAAGGAAGTCTCTGCTGAGTTCATTGACACCTCACACAAAGCTATACCTTAAACGGTTCAAATGTTATGAAAGGGGGCGTGGCCTGGCTGAGTGGGCGTGGTCACATTATAGGGGCCGCCTCAGTATCACATGTAGACCACATATCCTAAGTTTCATGTAAATCGGATGATGTTTGTCATATAAGGCATATTTCCTGTTGCCAGATGGTGGCGCTGTCTCCAAAAGTCCATATTGGCGTGTAGGTGTCCTCAGGCCGGGACTCTTGGTGATTGGGGGAAATTTCAAGCAGATACGACGACGTACACTGTAGTTACAGCCACTTTCTCCCTCATCGCTAAACACTCAAAATGGCCGCCATGCCACGCCCACACCGTTTGACGAAAAGTTTTTCTTTTAATAATTTTTCATCGTCAACATCTTAAGATTACACACACCAAGTTTGGAGCTGATCGGATGAAAGCTGTAGGAGGAGTTCGTCAAAGTATAGCACCTTGTCTTTTGGGCCTACTTCCTGTTACCACTAGGAGGCGCTATGACTTTGAGCCAATAGCGGCGTGTAGATGTCGTCAGGGGCGGACTCTGATGAATACTGAAAAGTTTCGATCCAATCGGACAACGTACGCTCAAGTTACACCCACTTCCTGTTTTGGTGGCGATTCGCACAAAATGGCCGCCCCGCCACGGCCACGCCCTATGACGAAAAGTTTTTCTTTTAATAACTTTTCATCGTTAACATGTTAAGATGACACACACCAAGTTTGAAGCTGATTGGATGAAAGCTCTAGGAGGAGTTCGTTAAAGTACGACACGTGGAAATGGCCAAAATCGCCCTAATTTCGAACATTCAATCCAAAATGGCGGACTTCCTGTTTGGTTTAGTGGGGGGCTACAATGGAGTTTTATGTCCGCCCTGCCATGCTACATATGTGTACCAAGTTTCGTGGCTCTACGTTAAATGTAGTGCAGGGGCTGAATTTTCAAATTATTGTAGGGGGCGCTAGCGAGCCATTTTTGTGCGCCCATTCTTGAAACCATTAAAATACGTAAATTTTCACCAGACTTGATGCGACCGCCAAATATGGTGAGTTTTTGAATATGATAAGGCCCCCAAAAAGGCAATTCATTTGACGGAAAAAGAAAGAAAGAAAGAAAGAATAATAATAATTCCTTCAGTTCCAATAGGGCCTTCGCCGCCGCTGTCGGCGCTCGGGCCCTAATAAAGTTCAAACAAAATAAATAACTTCAGCTCAAGTTCTGTTCTTGTATTTCCTGCATGTGTAAAACATCACGTATGATTTCAATCATGGAAATGAAATGGATAGAGACGGTTAGAGCGGCAGCTATTTTTAGGTGTACCATTGCCATGGTAACGTATAAGCTTTAGTAGAAGGTAGTCTATATCGTTCACGTTGCACTGGGATTGCTCCGATGCTGCAGGACATTCTGCTGATGCATGAATTTTCCGTTTCCTTCTGCTTTCGCTGTGTTGGAATCTAAAATGCGGCTGATTTCCAAAGAAATATGTTAGCAACAGTAGTTTATTACAGTGATGTAATATCGCACGTACACATCACCAGCCACGCGCATAATGAGCGCATTGTTTGGTTCAATACAATTGGTAATAAAGGGTAACCTAAGAACTTACTGTGTGTGCAGAGTTGGTACTTTTAGCGCTATATTATATAATAAATGAATATTTAATGTGGTTACACGTAATGGACCAAACTGTTCCCCCTTTCTACCAGCAGATGGCAGTATTTAAACGACTGACTGCATAGTGCCTTTGGTAACTGTTTTAAATCAAGATTACTGATACAGATGTATTTATTGTTCATCATCATCATCATTCCCCCCCAGCCCAGAGTTAAACCTGCATGCTCTTCTGTTTTAACCTGACTCTAACACTGCTATCAGCTTCCCAGCAGCTCAGACAACAAACTCACATCAGAAATGTCCTAATGTAGGCCATATGGCCAAAATAATGATTTACCAGTGTGCTATATACTGTGTGAATCTTTCTTCGCTGTACACATTCCAGTGTGTATAACACACAACACTCCCATTGTGTCATGCAAGTGAAGAGAATCCATACACGCTAAACATTTATTCAACATAAGAGCACACATGCTTTCAAAGGCATTGCATGTACAATCTGTGTCTGCTGTTGCTGACCATTGTGGTGTTGTTTTAGGCAAATAATAAATTATTAAACTGTTCAATTTTTTTTCTATTATGTTCACTTGCAGAATATTTAGGTTTAGTTGAAATCTCCTTTGTTGTTAATCTGTTATTTTACGCAACTAATAAATGAATCAATTTATTTTATAAAAATGTTTAGATTATGTTCACCTGCTTATTGTCTGTTACACGCACTAGAGCCCCCCACACACACACACACACACACACACTGGACTGTAGGCCTGTATGTGAGACATGTTTTAAATTTGTGAGTGTTAGTCAACTCCTAAATCAGTTGCCGCAGTATAATAGCACACATGGAAATCAGACAAACATTATGAGGAGAAAGAGCTCATTTTGGTGAGTAGGCTAAAGCCTTAAGCAGCAGGGCTAAGAAATGGGATTTGTGAAAGCACAGTTATAATGAAAATAATGGAAAGTGTTTAACTTTCCAAAATTACAGAACATGAAGCTTAATTTCTATATTATCTCCATGTGACAGCAGGCATGGTGCGACACCTACTGGTCTGTTTTTGTAATTGTTTTGAACTGCCCTTTACGGTGGTAACCACATTAAATATTAATTTAATTATATAATATAGCGCTAACAGTACCAACTCTGCACACACAGTAAGTTCTTAGGTTACCCTTTATTACCAACTGTATTCAACCAAACAATGCGCTCATTAAACGTGGCTGGTGATGTGTACATGCACGATATTAAATCACTGTAATAAACTACTGTTTTATATATATATATATATAAAACAGTAGTTTATTATATATATATATTATTATATATATATATACATTTCTTTGGGTCCAGGTTCATATCAGCCTATTTATTGATTGAATATTTCCTTCTAACGTTACTCTGGCGTTAGTGCTGCATATTATGCCCGTTCTAAAAGCTTGGCTTTTATTTATATAGGCTTTATTTACTATTACTTCCGGGTCACTTGGCCCACCTGTCTTTCTTTTAATGTAGATCTTCAAACGGAAAAAATTAAAAAGGAATATCAAAAACAAAAACGGACCCTTATTAATCCGTGTATCATTTGTTAATTCGTTTTTCAAAATAAAACCAAAACTCCAAAAACAAATAAATGGCTTGTTTCCTCAATATTCTTTTCCAAAACCAAAAGGAAAGAACGGATAACAACTCGTTTTTCCAATTTACAATGTTGTGCTCAAATGGAAAAATGGAAAAACAGATAACGAGCGTTTCACCCCGTTTCATCCAATTTTTATTTTTAATTTGACGCAAGATGCATGACCCGGATGTGACCTTAACTCGTGGGACACCGACGCGACCAAGAGCAGCTTATGTTGTAGCTAGCAGGTAGCAACAGAAATGGACATTTTGTGCTTTTTGTGGAAGTAAGAGGGTTACTCTGAAGCCTGAAGACATGACCACAGAGAAGATATCGGTTATTTTCCAGGTATGTATTCTATATAAAGCGATATAATATAACGTTATGGTTTTTAAATACTCGTGGGTGCGCACATCTCGCTAGCTAGCTAACGGCTATCGTATATGAACTTTCAGAGTTATTGGTGTGTTCAAACGGGTTCTAGTGTGATGTTTTTTATTTTACTTCATTTAACATTAATTGTCATGCAACACTCGTCTTGGATTAAAAAACTGAAAGATGTTCTCTGCTTTAGCTGTAACGTTATATTATACTTTAACTTTCGTAGCAATCACTGAGAATATGTTGGTGACTACAATGTGAATACATATATTATTTTGTAATAAAAGCACAAAAAGCAGTGTGGTTGGCTGGACTATACACACTTTATTGCTTCTGTTCTATCCTGAACTCCTGTCATAGGTCCAAAAGGAAACCGTGTATTTGACAGACGATACCAACGTGGTCATATTTCCCCGACCTGATGGTGACTTCTACTGCTTTGACCTCATCGCCAGAGGTCATTATGAAGTGCATGGCGACGGCACCACTGTGGAACAATCTGCAGGGTCACATCCATCAGGCCAGGCTGCCCTCTGTTCTTCCCCCGCCCACCAAACACTGCCAGCCTCCTCCTGTCCAACGCCAAGGACCACCACCAAAACCTTTGTGAGGTAAGTTACAAAAAAAACATCTTGCTAAGACATCTGTCACTACTGTTCCTACTTTCTTTTGCTACATATTTTGAGAAGGTGTGTCCAACTCTGTTTCCTGGGATTCCTTATCCTGCATATTTACCATCTGTTCCTGCTGCACCTGCAACTTATCAGCTAAATTCAGCTTTTTTATCCAGGAACTTGATGACCAGCCCTGCATTGCGTGCTTATTGTTATCACTGTATATTAGGATTCAACAATTAATACAAATATTGCCAAGTGCACTATCCAAATCACAGGAACTGCAATTTTTTGTATTATTTGTTCCCATCAATATTCAGGAATGTCTTAATTGCTGAAGTCCTAAATGGAAAGCTAGACACCACCAAGATGGTTACAGTCCGCTTCTCAGAGTTTGAGGCTTGTGTGGCAACAATCACCAGTCAGGTGAAAGAGGCCGTTGGACAACAGGAGGCTTTTATTTTGACAGATAGTCAGGGCAACGCAATAATTGACTGTGATGGTACTATAAATCATTATATCATTAAATCATCATCATTGCTGTGTAAATATTTTCTGCAGCCACATTAGGAACTTAAGTGCACTAATAGTCCACACATTTAGCATCTGAAGTACACCTAAATATTCTCATATTAAAGTACATTTTTCAGTAATGGCTTTCTTGGGTGCTTCAAATCTGTATAGTGTCCTATTTTTAAAATTCTTATCCTCCATATAGGATATAAGTTATCAAGAATTCTGCAAATATTCAGTTAAAACATAAAATGTCCTTTTTTTTCATTGCAGGGTCAGCACACTGGAAGCAAAATTCCAGGAAAATATTTGCAGTGCCTGAACCACAGATGGAACTGCTACAAGTCAAAAGGAAGAGGTTGAGGTAACTGAAAATTATTCTATTTTTCTCTTTTTCTTTGGATGACATGATGCTGTGTGTGGAAAAAACAAAACAAATTGAGGTGTAATTAAATGGTACATAGTACACTTTTAATGTGTTTCAGTCGAAGAGAAGATACTGGCCTTCAAGAGGTTATGGCAGACATTGAAGAGGTTGTTGAAGCAGCCCAGGGACTAAAGGAAGTGACCAAGATGATTAAGGATTTGAGTGGATTTGCACATTCCACAGTGACAACAACCCTGTCTCGTTCAGAGGCTGAAGTAACTTCTTTAAGAGCGGTTTTTGCCTGTCTTGTCTGCAAAGGTTAGTTTTACTAGATTTGACATGCTGTGTGGATTTACTTTATTTGGTCATTGTTGTTTGGGTTTGGCCGACCTGCTGAACATAAATGAAGTGCATTTGTTTTTTTAACCTACAGGTCCTCTAGACAAGCCAATGTTCTCAACATGCTGCAGAACCCTAACCGGGTGTAAGGCATGTGTTGTGGAGTGGAACAGCAGCCACAGTTACTGCCCCACAGCCACAGTTACTGCCCCACAGCCACAGTTACTGCCCCACAGCCACAGTTACTGCCCCACAGCCACAGTTACTGCCCCACAGCCACAGTTACTGCCCCACAGCCACAGTTACTGCCCCACAGCCACAGTTACTGCCCCACAGCCACAGTTACTGCCCCACAGCCACAGTTACAGCCCCACAGCCACACAGCCACAGTTACTGCCCCAAGTGTCACGCTGTGGATTTGGAGAACAGCGTTCATGAAGTGGCTGGACTCTCTGAGGCACTGGCACCATTTGAGAAGTTATTCTAGTTTTTTTTATTTTATTATTTAGTATGTTGCTATGTTGGCAACAAATGTGCATACAGTTCTTCAGAGCCTTGTTTTTATAAAGTAACAATGTCTAATGTTAACAGTTTTATTGTCACATGTAATTGTGGCACTTAGATAATGTTTACCAGATTTCCTACTGGTTATACAAGATTTTCTACTTGTATTTTTCACATTAAAAGAAATATGCAGACATCTGAACAAACTTGGAATTTATTCAGCTACAATTGAGCTTGAGCAGTTTCTCACAACTACTCTACAAACATATGCATAGTTCAATGGTGGAAATTTGAAATATGAGTATTTTATTTTCATGACTTTTTAATTCTCCACTACATCTCAGAGGAAATGTTCTACTACATTTGTTTGACAGCTCACAAATTTAGTACAATTTGATGTTATAAAGAATCAGTTTATACAAGTACAGCTGAAAAAATAAGTTGATTAACAAATAAGTCAACTGATAAATTAATTGGTGTGAAGGCATTTTTCATGTAAAAAACATCTTGCGGTTTGAGCTTTAGAAATGTGACGAATAGAACAAATAGAACCAGACTTTTTGTGTACTCAGTCCATCACCGGCCTAGTTGGCGATACCACCACCTGTATTTATCTGGCATGTCTTTCAGTAACATTAATCAGATAGCACAGTGCCTCCTGAAACACACTATGGTCATTGTTAACCACTTTTCCAAAAGAAGAGACATGTCTGGAAGCCTCTCTCCAAACAGCTGCTCAGCACGACATCGGTCTTGCTCTGATGAAAAGGGGTCAGAGCCAAAGGCAGATACCCAGGTCAGGGAGGACCCCGACTCCTGCTCATACATGTGTGCTGCCTCAGGAGCATTGGGCAGCATCTCTGTGGGAATTCCTGCTGGACAACAATCAGCTGAAAGTTGGTTTGGTATCCCTCTGCCTAAAATTACTTGTATTAGTTTTGGCAAAATTGACAATTGTTGTAAAGCTCCATACATACAAATACTAGCATAGCCTACCTGGGATCCTATGGGCATTCCAGGACTGTACAACCCTGCCAAGTCCAATCTGACTCACTTGACATGCAAGGTTGGAGACACAAAAGTTGGTTACATTATCCTGGATGTCAAGCAGCTCTTGATCCAGCAGGTGAACCAGGGCCTGTTTTAGTGGATAGTTCACCCGATTGTTGACCTCTGGCCAAATTCTTTCCACACTGTTTAAACACAATAAAAACATTTTTAAGACTGATTGGAAACACTTCAGATCAGAAAACCCAAATCAGAAAAAGATGGCCTGGTGTGTAAAATACAGGTATACACAGTAGTTGACAGCATTAATTTAGAAATGTCCTTTGATCTTGAGTTATGTTGCAGACAGTTTGAAGTCGAAGTAGTTAAGCTTTCAGTTGATATGTAACAAACAAATTCCTTATCCTAAGATGTTGGGACATACAATACCATTTAGGACAAGTAATGAGCTTTCCTGTAATAGAAAATGTGTAGATTATATGGATACATCTGTGGATATGATATTCATATTAGCACATACTGCTTGTAATGTAAAAACACTGATACTGTATAATAATCCCACACAGTGCTTGTTATTTACTGCTACTGTTATTAACCTTGACTTGCCTGTAAACTTCCTCATAAACAATAAGGTTGTTTTTCACTGGCATTGTGGATTTGGCAACAGTTTTGCTGCTGAATCCATCAATAGCCAAGACATGTGTCACTCCAAACATTCTTCTCATTCTGGTCTAGGTGGAGTTTGTGACCCATATACTCGGCGTGGTAAGGAACTGGATTCAGATTACGTGCTCCCTAAAACAAGTATAATTCAATCAATGCAAGGTGTAATAACAATAAGCTTTACTTTTTTCCTCAAATTTAATTAATGTAGGTGACTTACTTGGCGACGCAGTTCATTATACGGCTGGTGTACCTCTCTGAGAATGTTTCCCACTCGAGATTCTCCTGCCCTTACCCCCACTGATCACAGGTATCCTGTCATGAATTTTCGGCTGTAACTTGGACCTGTCTTAAAAAAAAATTGGTGAAAATTTGAAATGAAACTTTTTAAAATGGTAAACAAATTAGTCTTGGATTAAAAACTATAGGCAAGTACCAAGTTGCAAACATTACACTGCTCCCTCAAGCTGTTGCAGGAGGTCTGGGATAGTAATTCAGGTCTGGAGTTTGACTCCATCTCAGGCCAGCACATCAACAGAAACCCCTAATTGTGTAGGGCAGCTAACAGTATTTATAATTCTACATGTCACAAAACACTCACTGCAAAAGTTTAAGTATAACAGAATTGTCTATTCACCTATCAAACCTTAACCAATAGTTTCAGTTCAGCCCACATTAATGTTTTAAAGACAATAGGCTGTAACACTGTGTAGCTTAGACCACTGTAGGTCCCAATGTAGGTCAACATTTTAATTTCTGGTAAGATATTATATGGCACTGAATAGGCTACATTCTTTGGTGTATTGCAAAGTTAGCCAACATGTTAAAGGTGGAAAAACACTTAAATCAGTGTGATCACCCTGTTGCACTGATTATTTCTCTTATGCAATACTGCCACTGAGTGCCGTGCTCACTGTGTAAGGTTAAGGTTATCTTACACACTCTTATTAGATAGGTTAACGTTAATAGTATAATAATAATAATAATAATACTTGGTTAACGTAACCATGGTGGGTAGGCCTACTTTCTTTCCTTGTCTTGTGAGCACTTACCTTATCTAATGATGACATGATTGCCGTTTCCAGTTCTACGTCTGATGTCTTTTTCGTCTGAGCTGGTGTAGAACACAGAATCTTCTGACAGACATTTCCGAGCATCTCGGGACATCTGATGCATCTCGGGACATCTGATGCATCTCGGGACATCTGATGCATCTCGGGACATCTGATGCAGCTCGGGACATCTGATGCATCTCGACATCTGGGACATCTGATGCATCTCGGGACATCTGATGACATCTGATGCAGCTCGGGACATCTGATGCATCTCGGGACATCTGATGCATCTCGGGACATCTGATGCATCTCGGGACATCTGATGCATCTCGGGACATCTGATGCATCTCGGGACATCTGATGCATCTCGGGACATCTGATGCATCTCGGGACATCTGATGCATCTCGGGACATCTGATGCATCTCGGGACATCTGATGCAGCGGTGGAAATCTCAGCAGGCGTTCGACCATCTTCAAAAAGCTGGCGAATTAAGCCGAATATTCATCCAGTCCAGCCACGTCACGTCCATAGACTGTTAATAAATATACAGCCTATGGTCACTATCTTTGTCTCGACTTTATTTTTTGGCAGATTCTGGTCCTAGTTAAGGTCACATCCGGGTCATGCATCTTGCGTCAACTAAAAATAAAAATTGGATGAAACGGGTGAAACGCTCGTTATCTGTTTTTCCATTTTTCCATTTGAGCACAACATTGTAAATTGGAAAACGAGTTGTTATCCGTTCTTTCCTTTTGGTTTTGGAAAAGAATATTGAGGAAACAAGCCATTTATTTGTTTTTGGAGTTTTGGTTTTATTTTGAAAACGAATGAACGAATGATACACGGATTGAGAAAACCACCTTTTTCGTTTGTCGTTTCAAACCAAAAACAAAGAGACGGTAAAAAGAGCCGTTCTCGTTTTGGTTTCTGAATTCAAAAACGAAAACGACTAAACCAAATTCAAATAACGGTCCGTTTTTGTTTTTTTGAAATTCCTTTTTTCATTTCTCCGTTTGAAGATCTACATTAAAAGAAAGACAGGTGGGCCAAGTGACCCGGAAGTAATAGTAAATAAAGCCTATATAAATAAAAGCCAAGCTTTTAGAACGGGCATAATATGCAGCACTAACGCCAGAGTAACGTTAGAAGAAAACTTAAAAATCAATCAATAAATAGGCTGATATGAACCTGGACCCAAAGAAATATGTTAGCAACAGTAGTTTATTACAGTGATGTAATATCGTGCACGTACACATCACCAGCCACGCGCATAATGAGTGCAAGATGGCGACCGTGGTGGTTGACGTTTGCTAAGCTCTGCAACACTTAGCTGAGTACTTATGTTTTACAATAAGGCCGATGGCTACGCAACTTGTTGAACTGTCGGATTTCGAGAGACACACCGACGAGTAAGGGTTAACTATCATTTTAAGAACTTTAAAGGCTAGTAACAACCCTTTGTAGCAAACACGTGCAAACTGTTCAGGTACCTAGCATACCAAGCTAATAGCACGGGGCTCGTGGACCACAATGGCAAAGAGAGACGCAAAAAAAGGCATAAAAGGGGGACTGGTAATGGATGTGGACCCGGATGACACCTTTTTAGGTTTGTGCTCGCCTCTTCCAGACTCTCCAATAAATAGTCCAAATCCAAAGAAAGTATGTGCCAACAAAGATAAAAACGAGGTCTCTAACGCCGACATTCTCAAAGCAATCTTTGAGTTGAAGGAGCAATTTTCCGTCTTTGAACAACGGATAAATAAAAACTCTGCAGACATCACTGTGGTAAAAGAAGAGATGAAAAGCCTTGGTTTTCAAGCAAAGGAGACGGAAGATAAGGTAAAAAGGCTAGATAAGAGCATTGAAGAACTAAAAGAGAAAACTGAATTAGCCGAGCGCTACAGCAGAAGATGGAATTTGCGCCTCAACAACCTTCCTGAAAAAGTGAACGAAGATGTAAGAGAGGAAGTCATAAAGATAATGAGTCAGATTGCACCAGATGATAAAAGCAAGTTGGGATTCTTGGTCGATGCGGTCCATAGAGTTGGGCGCCCCAGAGAGGATAAGACACCGCGTCCGATTGTTATACAATTCAACATGCGTACCTTCAGGTACAAGATTTGGAAGAACTCACGCAATGCTGAAGTTATGAAGAAGCTGAATCTCCGAATCGCCGAGGACCTGACACGCTCCGAGAGAGAATGCAGAAACAAACTGTGGCCCCTGGTCGAGCAGGCTCGTAAGGACGGAAAGAAAACCAGATGGCAAGGTCCCGTCGCCTTCATCGATGGGGTGAAATTTGTTGCATAAATCTTCGTCCTGTATAGTTGTCTAGATGTGATGACTAGGCAAGTAATTGTTTGACAAGTGGTCAGTGAAGTCGGCTGCTGTTAATAAGGCCTTAAGAGAGTTCAAAGTCATATTGGTACTCCCAGTGTTCAGGGTGTTTCTAATCACTACCAAAGGTTAGGGTTCATTTTAGCTCTTATCTTCTGTCTCTTAGTTGTAGGCATCAATCTTTTTACTTTCTTTTTTTTTCCTATTTATTTATTTATTTATACTTTATTTTCTAATTGTATGGCAAACAATTTGATTAACCTTAAAGTAATTTCATTCAATGTCAAAGAGTTACGAAACATCTCTAAAAGAAAGGCTATTTTTCTTTTCTGTAGACGATCAAGTGCAGATTTAATTTTTTTGCAAGAGACTCACTCATGTGATGATGATAGGAAATACTGGAGAAGTCAATGGGGGGATGAGATTTACTTAAGTCATGCTTCTAATCACTCAGCAGGAGTAGCTATTTTGTTTAACAAATTTAAAGGAGATGTGGTAGAATCCCACCTTTCTAAAGAGGGTAGATGGATTACTTTGGTTCTTAAAGTAAATGATGTGTTTCTGGTGTTAACTAATATAAATGGACATAATAACAATGCTTTGGCAAAAATACAAAGATGCTCATTTAATTATTGGTGGTGACCTAAATGATGCAGCAGATGGTCAAATGGATAGATTACCAGCAAAGATCTCCCTAACTCAAAATTTAAACCTATATCACATTTGTGTGAAAAACTTGGGGTTATTGATGTCTGGCGGTTTTTACATCCTTATCAAAAAGAATATACATGGAGTAATGTTAGTGGCTCTCTACAATCTCGAATTGATCTATGGTTAATATCCTCTTATACTTTACAATATGTTTCTGAAACAATACATAGCTATGCCCCTTCTCAGATCACAAATTAATAGTGGTCACTTTTGCTAATCCACAGGAGCAAACCAGGAAATCTCGTGGTTTCTGGAAATTGAACTGTAATCTATTGAATGATGAAGCCTTTTGTGAATCTGTGGAAGCTACTGCTTGTGATATTTTCAACTGCAATGAACTTAGCAATGTTCAAAAATGGGAATTCTTTAAATTTAAAATCAGAGAATTAGCTATTAAATCTAGTAAGGAAATAAAAAACGTAACACTTTGAGAGAACTAGAAACAATGGCAGAACTGAACTCTTTAATAAATAAATATATTCTCACCGAAGAGGAAGAATTAAAGTTGTCACGTCTGAAAGAAGAGGTTGACCGATTATATATTAATATGACCAAAGGAGCCTTTATACGTTCTAGAGCAAAATGGTTAGAAGAAGGTGAGCGGAATACAAGTTATTTCTTTGCTCTTGAAAAAGAAACTATAAGAGAAATAATATTACTTCCTTAAAAACTGATAACTATATAAATTCCAACCCGTCTGATATAGCAAACTATACTTCTCGTTTCTATTCTGATCTATACAGCTCTCACTATAATTCAACAGAGGATGAAAACTTTATCAACAAAATTAGAAAATGTATTCCACAAATTTCAAATGAATTTAAATCAGACTGTGATAAACCTATCTTAAAATGTGAAATTCTTGAAGCTGTAAATACTTTTGGAACATAATTGAAACTCCATTTTTAACATGCTAAGAGATTGTATCGATAATGAGGAAATGACTACTACTATGAAGCAGGGTGTAATAACCCTACTTCCCAAACCAGATAAAGATCATCTGTTGTTAGAAAACTGGAGACCTATAACATTGCTAAATGTAGATTATAAAATACTTTCATTAATTGTTGCCAGGCGTTTAAAAAAAGGATTAGACCAAATTATAAATGAAACTCAAACTGGTTTTATGGCTAATCGGCATATAAGCTGTAACATCAGGCTCATTCTTGATTTAATAGATTACTCTGAGTATGTGGAATCTGACGCTGTGATATTATCACTGGATTTTTATAAGGCATTTGACACAGTAGAGCATCAATTCTTATTTAGGTCACTTCAATCTTTTGGTTTTGGTGGAAAATTGATCTCAGGTGTTAAAATGCTTTATAAAAACATCAGTAGCTGTGTCATGCTATATCCAAATACCACCCAAAGCTTTTCAATTTAGAGATCAGTCCGCCAAGGCTGCCCTTGTTCTCCATTTCTATTTCTCATTGTTGTTGAAATGCTTTCCTTACATATTTTACATTGTAATGATTTACAAGGTTTAAGGATTTTTGAAAGAGAAATTAAAATTTCTCAACTAGCTGATGACACAGTTCTTTTTTTAAAAGATAAACAACAAATTGGAAAATCCATCAAAGAAATACAATCCTTCTCGCTAGCATCAGGTTTAAAACTTAATGTTTCGAAATGTGAAATTTTATGCCTATATAACACTGATGAAAAGCTAATATGTGATATACCTGTGAAAAACAGTATTAAATACCTTGGAATTCATATCTCTAAAGACCTAAAGGAACGACAAGAAAGAAATTTTAAGCCCAAAATACAAAAAACTAAAAATATATTTAACATGTGGCTTCAGAGAGATCTGTCCATGTTAGGTAGAGTTCTCTTGAGTAAAGCGGACGGTATCTCTAGATTTATTTACCCTACCCAATCTCTGTTTATCCATCAATCCCTATGTAAAGAAATAAATGACGTTTTAATTAACTTTATCTGGAAAAACAAATGCCACCGTTTGAAAAAGGAGATCTTAGCAGCCCCGAGAAGAGCAGGTGGCATGGAAATATTGGATTTTATGGATGTGAACAATACCTTTAGAATTAAATGGATAAAAGAAGGTTTAAAAGCTCCAGAATCCCTTTGGTACTTCATCCCACAGTCCATTTTTGGAAAAATGGGAGGCCTCCAATTTGTACTACAATGCAGTTATAATGAAATTAAGTTACCACAAAAACTTTCTAAATTTCATCAGCAAGCACTTAATGCTGCAAAAATATGTTTTAAACACAATTTCTCTCCTCACAGAACTATTATATGGAACAATGAGTTCATAACCAGAAAGAATAAGTCCTTATATTTACAACACTGGGTTGACCGGAATATCATTTTTCTTGCAGACTTACAAAATGATGAAGCTCAACTTCTTAATTATGAAGACTTTCTTAGGTCTAAAATCTTTCCTATCACACATAAAGAATATCAAATGGTAATAAATGCTATACCTAGTGGAATTCTTCAACTAATGAAATGTCACTCTGAGAGTAAAGAATTGGATCCAAACTTCTTTGTTGAAGGAATAAATATTAAAAGTCATAAATGTACCAATAAACATATAAGGAACTTCTTCTACAGCAGAAGGAAAATCACTCCACGGGGTAAATGTGTCTGGAACTCTTTATATCTCAACATTCACTGGGAATCAACATGGCTTCTACCATACAAATTTGTTATCCCTAATAAGTTGAAAGAATTACATTTCAAAATGCTGCATAATATTTACCCCACTAACGTATCTATTTCCAGATTCGCAGCTGTGGATAGTAAATGTGAATTCTGTAAAGCTGAAGATGAAACTATTATACATTTATTCTGGGAGTGTCGGTTCTCTGTGGAGTTCTGGAAAAAAATGGAAAATTACTTAGTCAGAATTTCAAAATCAAATTAGAAGCAAAAGATGTTATTGAATATGATCACAAAAACAAAAAAATACATAGTACTGTCAATTTATTAATTCTGCAAGGAAAATTTCATATCCATAAGGCAACATTTTCTAAATCGCTACCAGCCTTTACTCATTTCAGGAATGAATTCAGAAACTATTGTGAGTCGATCCAAATCATTATTAATAAGAAAACTATATATACAATGGGTCTACTGAAAGATTTTAAGGAATTATAATTATATAGCCTCAACCTATCTCATCTTGTCTCTGTATTGTATTTTATGATTTTTTTTTTTTTTTTTTACTTCCTTTGAATTTTGTATTATGTCACTATAATTTTCAATGAATATATGGTCACTTCTTATTTAGTTAATTATTCATTCTCTTCTCTGGATGCCAAAATGTTCAAAAAATATGTTTTAACATGTATGTACAATTTAAAATTGTTGTGACGCATGCGTGACTCAAATCTGCACTTGACTTACATCGGGAAGTGACAGACCCTACTAGCACTAAACGGGCGCCATCTTGACTACAAAGCAGAAAGGGGAGGGACCAGGGACATCGACCGGCATGTGATTGGGCGAACGTGTTAACATGCATGTCAAAGCATAATGGTGGCTTGAATACAATCCCGTATTTTACAAAAATAGTTCACCGAAACATTTATGAAAACATAAGCGAGAAATAGGCCATACAGTTGCGGAATCTGTCTGATCGACAAAATGTCAGTCGGCTCGCCGCCTTCGAAATCTGACAAAAGCCAAGCTGACCGCTAGTCATTTTCCGTTTAGGGACATCACTTACCATTGAAAGTGGGCACTACGGAAGTAAATGGTCAGTGCACATTAGCAGTGTAGAAGACAGAAGTATGCAGAATGAGACACAGCCATTATATACACTGCTGCATAGTAAATTGGTAGAAATCATAGTCTAATGTTTTTAAACAAGCAAGGCAAGCTCTGTGTATTTTGTTGACAACTGTTGTGTAAGTTGTGTTTCACGGATGCTATAGTGGGAAGCTCAGTCTTCAGGACAGATCAGCATGGCCTTGAATGTGTCTCCCATTGGCTCACAAATGCAAGAGACCTGTTTCATGGCAGACATGTTGACATGTCATAGTAGGAAAAGCACAGGTGTATTGAAAACCATTAATGATGGCTGCATTCCACTTAGGAGACGCCCTGGTAGTGCATGCTGACTCACTGAAACAGCTCACTGGGACTCTTCATGGAATTAAGCCATCGTTAAGGTTATCAATTCCAGCTGTGCTTTTCCTACTATGTCAAGTCAAAATGTCTGCTGTGAAAAAGGTCCAGTACCATATTGGTCTCTCCTCATACCTTTAATGCATGTATCCCCACTAACACAGAATGTTTAGGGAACGTTAGTTTTTGGTTCTCTAAAGGTTAGCTCGAACCAAACCAAAAACTAACGTTTAGGGAATGTTTCCTCCAAGTTATAACGTTCCCTGAACATTAAGAGAACCAACCAACTGTAACGTTCCCCTGTGGTTGCGCCGTACCTTCACACAACTTTCCAGTTTGGTTGTTTTTGGTTGTTCTGAGTTTTTGAAGTAGCATAAAGGTTTGCTGTCACTTGATTTAAATTCACTCAAAAATGATTTGACTTATAAAATCTAAGTAAGATAAACAGCATAGCATTTATTTTAAGGCTGATTTCAATTTAGCTTAAAACAGTACTTTTGTGCGTGACTTTGTTTTTTTAACTATTAGTGAAAATACTTAAAAACAAGAATCTATCAATGGAACGATTTTCACAACTAAGATTCACGCGTTATGAAGACCACGCTACAGGACGGACCACGCTGCACAGCTTGGCAAGCTCACGGAAAGGTAAGCGACATACTTTACAGTTTAATGATGTTGTGGTTGTAATGGGAGGGTTTGTGGTTTAACTTTAAACTCTTTCCCTCGTATGGCTTCGTTATATTCTGGTTCTGATCAGGTTGACCAAAAAGAAAAGTTTTGCTGAAGTAAACAACTCACTTTAGTAGAATTTTTTTCTACCTCGTCGCCATCTTGCTATGTTAGTCAAGCAGTGAGTTGCTTGAAATCTTTTCTTTTTAGTAAACTCTTTGTGCACTCTCAATGCTGAGTTCATGTGTTGAGCCCCAGGTGAGACTTGGAGCAAAGTCTCATGTTGTGTCGAGCCTTCTTAGTGTTTTCAAAATGTTGATTTTGATGCTATCATAGAAGGGCCCCTTGCTATCATAGAAGGGCCCCTTGCTCTCCCATTCAAAAGGCGAGGCCGGAGTTGTGCTTTAGATGGATTGCATATATCTTGCCCTTTGTTTTCTGCTGTGCCCAACGTGTCTGCTTTGTCGCATTGTATTTTTTGTGTCATCGTGTTAACATGCTTGCGTTTATGTTACAAATAAGATATCCTTCCCAATGTTTACACCGACTGTATACATTTAAATATTCTTTTTGCAATCAGTACAAATTGTATGGTCTGTTATTTCAGATGAATCTGTTCGACAAACAAGAAAGCATTCCGTTACAGGACGTGTGTCTGGAATCCCTGTCCGTAAGTCAACATTATGCATGCATTTAGGAAACATTCCCTGCCATGGAACTACATTCAACCTGGTGCATATCATGCGACTATTCTGGTGTGTGTGGGTGTGGGTGGGTGGGTCGGTCGCTCTTCCTTTCAGGTCAGCAGACGTAAATGCCTCCACCACCTGCATGTAAGTTGCAAGACAAGTGATTGTTTAAACGTAACAGCATAGGTTCATCTTTTGCAATGGCATGTGCAAGAAACCTACCATAAATGAACTGAACAATATTCATATCTACTTTTTTTTTTTTTTTTAGATGAGTCAACACCATACAGGAAACCAGCCGGTCGCCTAGAGCTGGATGGGTCTAACGCAAGCTCAGCCTGCCACTTCAGCTTAGGACCCAGTTGACGGTACAATGGCTTTGAATTTTTCCAATAAAATACAATTGCATGACAAGGAAAAAACTGGGTTGATAGTAAGGACATTTGTCTTGCTTTTGTCAACTTGTTCAGTCTTAGTATGACATATCAAACTTTTCTTTCTTTCTTTTTAGGCCAGCTGAGAAGGACTGAGCCTTCAAATCCATGGAGCTCTTTTTGTTGAGCTGTTGGCCGGCCACCTTCTACACTGCTGCCATCCTCCTGCCCTCGCAGGCGCTTCAGATCCCTGCACAAAAACCACCATTACATACTGTATTTTACAGACTATAAGTCGTACTTTTTTCATAGTTTGGCTGGTCCTGTGACAGTCCGGTGAGACTTGTATATGAAAATATATATATAATTTAAAATGTTTTTAAATGTTAATTCATAATGAAAACATTACTGTCTATAGCCACTTTCAGATTAACAAGCACACAACCAAAACACAACCAAACTTAACCTTCAGGGAACGTTCCCGCAACCAAAACGAACGTTCCCAGAACGGTCTGGGAACCAAAAATTGTTAGCTGGGATAGATACATAGTTACATGTGTGTAATTCAGGCCTGTGTGTAATAACAGTCTAAATTGTAATTTCCCTTGTGGGATTAATGAAGTATACATTAAAACAGCAACATGTTTCTCTGGAATGGATACTAGCATTTTGGTGATTCTTTAGCATGTGAACCACACAAAAATAAAACAAGCTCAGCCACTACGTAATGCGTTCACAATAAATAGCAATGCAAATACTGCCCGTGGGTAGACAGCTGCAGCATATGAGCAAAAACTAGCAGACAACAGATGCCATTTAGACATGACCACCAGGCGCCACCAGCCCAAACAGATGTGTGGAAGAGCAGCTCCAGCATTGGTCGCTCCCACAACGTTAGCTATGTTAGCTTGCACTGCTAAGCACAACTGTGGCTAGCCAGGTCATTCAACAGCAAGTTTGAACAAGCGGCATACTTTACTTACTTTTGTTGAAGTGAAACGGAGTTGCTTGGCATATCCAACAGAAAAAAATTGCCTTTAACCAAGTTGCCGACACCGACAGGAGAGAGTCTCTTCCGGCTTGAAGTGCACCTTTGGCCGCCGACGGGTGCCGTCACAAAAGGCCACCAAAACAGTAACAGGCGAAAAACAAACACTTTTATTCCTCCACAAACCCGTACGGAGGCGATATTTTCAGACTATATACAGGTTGCAAGTTCACAGTAGTGTTTGCAGCAAAACAGAGGCACAGCAAAGCAAAAAGATGGCGAACACTGACAGCTTAGCTAGGCCGCTGACTGGCAAAGGGTGCGTTGGATAAATGTTGCCCGGTGGAAAGACTGTGGTCAGATGTCACGTAGACAGCACGCTACTATAAAATAATGCACAAATCATACAAGGACATTTTTAGCCATCTTTTGTAAATAATTACATTTCCCTTTCCTTAATCATGTTATAATAAAATAATTCTATTTTTAGAAGGACAATATTATGAGAATAAAGTAGCCAAATAATATTTTGAGTAAATTATTGTTATATCCAGGAACATAATGCTGCATTCACGTGGTGTCAAAATAATCGGAAAAGACATGTTTCCATCTGGGAACCATAAATTAGTGATGCATGCAGAGAATGTGAAATAGACATCTGGTGAGAGTTCTCTGTTCTCAAATCCCGGTGATGAGGTTGTGGTGTCATCCTTCTACTTCTATGCATAGTCATGGAATCAGGCTCACATTTGTTTTATCACCATGCCTCATCCTTAATCAACAGCAGAGAAAGGTCATTATCCAAGTAAATTACCTCTTTAGCATTTTATTATTCACTTTTTTTTCTTCTCTTTTTTCCTCTCTGGAGGCAGGAAACATCAGGTAGCCGGGAATCTACAGATTATATATATATATATATATATATATATATATATATATATATGCTTCTGCATGTCCGTCTAATATGGAAACTGTGTAGCCACCTTTGCTTCAAACCAGTACATGTATATTGGATCACTAGTAGTATGTTGCAGTACAATACAATTTAATCTTGGTCAAAATTAATTTCCACTTCAAAAGCTTTTCAATTGTTTTTAATTTTAAGATAGGTCTGCATCTCTTCATCGACCCTCCAATCCCCTCTAATGAAGTATCCTCAAAAGATGACATTGAGTGAAAATGGTAAAGTTTCAGGCTGCATATTTGCATTTACCAAAATTCTGAATGATAAAGCACTCTGACAATCCAGGGCACTTACGCAGCACACGGCATAAAACATCTGTTGAAAGCTGGGCATAATGCATTCCCCAAACGCTCATGCACGTACGCTAATAAAACTCACGCACTCTCTCTTCATTTGTGTGTGTATAGATGTGTGTCAGTCTGTCTGTCTGTTTCTCACTCTCTCCCACACACAGGCACCAAAACACAAATCTCTCCATGAACTTACAATATATGACATTTGCAAAGAGCATTGGCCTGTCAAAAATATTATAAAATGTTGAACCTGAGGGTAAGATAAAAAGGCAATGCCACCTTTGATATGTAGTTGCCACCAGGAGACATAAATGTCATCAATTAATTTGACAAGTGTAAAATGAAGGATTAGGGTCATGGAATTCTGGATTTTAAAGTCTCAAAATGTAATATTACAAACTAGCACGAAGGATATCATGGTCTATATCTTTATACAGGCAAATAACCATTGCCTAAATCCCTCCCCTAAACAGAGATTGCCCAATTATGGCTTAGCAACTCTAACGAACCCTAGCTATTTATCAAATTAAGGCAAATAAAGTCCCTCATCATCCTCAAATTATTTGTCTCATGTAAAAGTGAAAAATTAGAAAAAACCTACAATTAAGTATATTCTAGTCACGCTTTGACAGACCGTCCACATGAGGAAGGTCCGGCAACTTCACAAAGCATTCCAGGATGGGTGAAAAACATGCTTTGTTTTGTTTTTTTAAGCTTAGTGCATGCTGCAAAATAGAAGTGAGAGCGAAAACTCAGATTGGACAGATAGTCTAGCTAACTGTCTCAATAAACCGTGCAGAGATCTGAGAAGCAGTTACCTTAAGTCCTCATAAATCCAACACAAAGAAAGCGTAAGGAAACGGTCATCGGCGAAAATACATGCATCCGGCCGAAATTCCTGCAGCACCAGAACAATCCTATAAGTGAAACACCAAGGATATAGACTAAATATATTCTAACTCTAACTTTTGTGTTGTTTGTCTGTGTTACCTTATTATTGGCTGTTACCTTATTACTGTAGGCTATGTAGTATATACTGTATTTAATAAATCTGAAATTATGTTAGGAATTTCATATCCATAAGGCAAAATTTTCTAAATCGCTACCAGCCTTTACTCATTTCAGGAAAGAATTCAGAAACTATTGTGAGTCGATCCAAATCATTATTAATAAGAAAACTATATATACAATGGGTCTACTGAAAGATTTTAAGGAATTATAATTATATAGCCTCAGCCTATCTCATCTTTTTTTTTTTTTTTTACTTTCTTTGAATTTTGTATTATGTCATTATAATACTCAATGGATATGTGGTCACTTTTTATTTAATTAATTATTCATTTTCTTCTCTGGATGCCAAAATGTTCAATAATTTGTTTAACATGTATGTACAATTTAAAACTGTTAATAAAAATTTTTTTTTTAAAAAGCCACGCGCATAATGAGCGCATTGTTTGGTTGAATACAGTTGGTAATAAAGGGTAACCTAAGAACTTACTGTGTGTGCAGAGTTGGTACTGTTAGCGCTATATTATATAATTAAATTAATATTTAATGTGGTTACCACCGTAAAGGGCAGTTCAAAACAATTACAAAAACAGACCAGTAGGTGTCGCACCATGCCTGCTGTCACATGGAGATAATATAGAAATTAAGCTTCATGTTCTGTAATTTTGGAAAGTTAAACACTTTCCATTATTTTCATTATAACTGTGCTTTCACAAATCCCATTTCTTAGCCCTGCTGCTTAAGGCTTTAGCCTACTCACCAAAATGAGCTCTTTCTCCTCATAATGTTTGTCTGATTTCCATGTGTGCTATTATACTGCGGCAACTGATTTAGGAGTTGACTAACACTCACAAATTTAAAACATGTCTCACATATAGGCCTACAGTCCAGTGTGTGTGTGTGTGTGGGGGCTCTAGTGCGTGTAATAGACAATAAGCAGGTAAACATAATCTAAATATTTTTATAAAATAAATTGATACATTTATTATTTGCGTAAAATAAAAGATTAACAACAAAGGGAGATTTCAACTAAACCTAACTATTCTGCAAGTGAACATAATAGAAAAAAAATTGAACAGTTTAATAATTTATTATTTGCCTAAAACAACACCACAATGGTCAGCAACAGCAGACACAGATTGTACATGCAATGCCTTTGAAAGCATGTGTGCTCTTATGTTGAATAAATGTTTAGCGTGTATGGATTCTCTTCACTTGCATGACACAATGGGAGTGTTGTGTGTTATACACACTGGAATGTGTACAGCGAAGAAAGATTCACACAGTATATAGCACACTGGTAAATCATTATTTTGGCCATATGGCCTACATTAGGACATTTCTGATGTGAGTTTGTTGTCTGAGCTGCTGGGAAGCTGATAGCAGTGTTAGAGTCAGGTTAAAACAGAAGAGCATGCAGGTTTAACTCTGGGCTGGGGGGGAATGATGATGATGATGAACAATAAATACATCTGTATCAGTAATCTTGATTTAAAACAGTTACCAAGGCTTCCGGTTATGGCGCTGAGGTGAGCGGACGCGTTGAACCAGAGCTCCCAACTCGGTCGTCCAATTCCCTTTGCCAGAGCCGAATTAACCCTCTAAAAACGAATATTTTATGATGAAAAGGGGAAAGCCATCAAAAGGTAACGGTAAATCAAAACAAATACAAGAAACAGACGAGAAAACTTTTAAAACACTATTCGACGAAGGCGTAAGTGACGAGCACATGGCTATGGAAGGGCTTCAAACTAGCATCGGAGCTATCCACAAAGAGATCGTAGCTATCCGTGCAGACGTGAAAGAAGAGCTTCGCTGCTTTCGTGACGACTTCTCTGCTGACATGAAGAGAGATTTTAGACGTTTCCAAGAGGAGATTAATGGAAGACTAAATGAAATTGTGTCGGACATAAAAGAGAACCATGAGAGAACGGAGGAGTCGTTAAAACGTGTGGCAGAAATGGAGGAGTGGACCGCAGCGGTGAAAGAGGTGCTGTCTCAAACCATAAGCAATCAAGATAAAATTCAAGCCAAACTGACTGATTTAGAAGCACGCTCACGTAGAAACAACATCCGTGTGTATGGGATTCCGGAGGACACAGAGGGAGACAATTTATTGGAGTTTATGGTCGGTTTCATTAAGGCTGAGCTGTCACTCCAGGATATCGACCTAGCTATACAACGCTGCCACCGGGCTCTGGGTCCCAAACCACCGCCGAATGCGAACCCCCGCTCCGTGGTGGTCTCCTTTCTGGCATTCAGAACCAGGGATTTGGTGCTTGCGCCGCGTGGAAGAAAAGAGAGATACACCTCAATCAGCAGCGGGTTTATTTTGACCAGGACTATCCGACAGAGACCCAAAAGAAGAGGAAAGCTTATGCCCCTATCAGAAAACTTCTGAAAGAAAAAGGTCTCCGCTTCCAAACCCCGCAACCAGCGAAGCTTGTGTTTTTGAAGGTGGCCCGGTCACATATAACAGCGCGGCGGACGCCTTGAGGGACCTACGGAAGAGAGGTTTCGCTCCCGACTGCAATAGCAACGATGGTTCCCCCACGGCGGCACCGATGGAGATAATGGACAGACTGTCCTGGGTGATGGCGGAGGCCAAAAGACAGAACCCCGATGCACACGGAGAGAGGGCACGGAAAAAACTCAGCGGATTTCGTCATGAATCGGGAGTTGATGCCGCTTCTCCAAGTTAAGCGCCGTTCGTTAAAACTCATGCAGTAAGATATTGCAATCACACTGAAATAATCCAGCGTGCGGACTAGGAATTGAATATCTCTGTCTAGAGACACTGTCAGACTTACTTATAATAACTCTTTATCCAACCTTCGCTAATGTTAAGGAGAAATACGTTACTGATTATATAATAGACAACACATGACCGTAGTTTTGGGAGCCGGTTCAAGGGCTCTGTTTGTGCACTGAGCTTAAACTCGTACCGAGCGATGACAGTTTGCACTGGAGAGACCCCCCATGGACAGAGTCCCATGGGGATTTTCTCTTCACCGGGACTCTGTAATGAGTCACTTTGTTTTGGAAGTCGTTCCTTTAGTATGCCTTCAAGTTCCAGGTTCTTTGTTCATGATTTTGTACAAATGTTTCATTGTTGAGGTCGCCTTGGATGTGCAAGTTAGAGGGTTTTATCCACTTTATGATTTATGCTCCAACAGCAATATAAATTTATAACTATTAATGTTCACGGGTTACAGAATCCAACTAAAAGAGGAAAATTAATAGCTAAGATGAAGAGAGAACAACAACAAATTATCTTCTGGCAAGAAACCCATTTAACAAAAGCAAATCATGAAAAGTTTAAAAAACTGGGGTTTAGAAAGACATTTTACTCCTCCCACTCAGGGGCGTGGCAATATTAATTGCAAATAATGTGGACTTCCAGGTTTCCAAACAAATTACAGACAAAGAAGGCCGCTTTATTTTGGTGAGGGGAACACTAGACTCAAATGAAGTAACTTTACTTAACGTATATAGACCTCCAGGACATGACAAAACATTTATTGATAAAATATTTGATCTTATATTGACTGAAACATCTGGCGTTTTGATATGGAGGGGACTGGAATGCACAACTGCATCCTTCCCTGGATTCCTCAAACCCTTCAAAGAAAATCAACTCAGAATCCCTGTATATAAACAAAATGATTAAAAGGATTGGCTTATTGGATGTCTGGAGGGATTGCCACCCGTTGGCTAAGAAGTTCACCTTTTCTCCCACCCTCATGGCGTTTACTCAAGAATTGACTACTTTTTCCTATTTAGAGCAGACAGATATAGGGTCCTAGACTGTACTATTGGTACTAGGGATGTGTCAGATCACTCTGGCGTATATTTGAAACTATATTTAGATTCTCACCCTAAAACAACAATATGGAGACTTAATACAGCTCTGTTGAATGATAACAAATTTGAGGAATTCGTCAACAAAGAATTTACTGAATATGTAGAATTCAATAACAACGAAGAAATGTCTCCAAGTATACTATGGGATGCGGCAAAAGCAGTACTGCGTGGAAAAATAATAATGTGGGCATCAAGGAAAAGAAAGAAAAATCTGAGCAATTCAGTGACCTGACTAAACAACTAAACATTTTAGAGCAGAAACATATTGAAACCAAAGACCCTGCTCTACTACAGCAAATAGCTGCATTAAAAGTAGACCTAAATCGGAAGCTCGATGACAAAGTGACACTTAATCTCAAATATATCAAACAAACGTATTACGAAAATGGACCCCGAGCGAAAAGATATTAGCCTGGCGACTAAAACAACAACAATTAGACAGATCCATCTTTAAAATTAAAAACCCTACTTCCAACCAGATGTGTTTCTCCCCAGACGAAATACATAAATCATTTGAAATATACTACAGGAACTTATATAGTCAACATGAATTGACTGAGCTTCCCTCAGTAAAACAGTTTCTAGACTCCTTAGACCTCCCTCAATTGGCATTGAGCAAAATAAGTGGATATCAGCAGATATCACACCAGAAGAAGTTGATAAAGCCATCTCAAAATTGAAAGCAAGTAAGTCACCTGAGGAGACGGATTACCAGCTGAATGGTATAAAATATTTAGGAGATCTATAATACCTCTATTATTAAAGTGTTTTAATCATGTGCTTAAAGGAGGGAAACCCCACCAACCTGAAACAAGCAATAATATCCATTATACCAAAACCAGGAAAGGATAAAAGTGAGTGTAGCTCATAC
>JABXJD010002417.1:0-45000 GCA_013375575.1 Percina caprodes | reverse complement strand
GACCGGTCCAGAGATCCTCCTCCAGACCTCAGTGATGAACCTGGACCCTCAGACCCAAAGTAAGAGACTGCTACCAACTCATTTAATGACTCTGGTTCAGGTTTTCCTGATGATGTCATGTGCTTAGGGCCAGACCACCGACCGCGGCGAGGACGCCGTTTTCTATTGAAAATTTACGATTTTGACTATTTTCAAGGGTTGCACTTCAACTCGTCTATTTCCTTAATGTTCCACTTCCAGGATTGCCCTTTTTTAATTTTGGGTGGATTTATGAGGACAATGCTCCTCAGAGAAGGTCCTTACATGCTGGTCTTCCTCTATATCCTTCCTGTATAAATGATTTCCATCTCCGAAACAAGCCTGAAAGTCTGAAGTTAGACCAGAAGAACAGAAAGTTGTTGTTCTATGCAGATGATCAAATGAACGTGAGCTATTTCAATCAGCTGATACCTGGTTAAACAAAGCCTGACATGAATGTACTGGAATGTTGATCCAGGCAATCTGCATCATGCATTTGATAGAAAACAGGGCTCAGAACCCAGGAAGCAGTCTGGACCTGGACCTGAGACATCACTGTTACATGCTGGTCTTTCACCAGATTCACTTGTTTCAGCAACAATAGTGATGAAGAAATGTCTCCACAGAGAGAGGAAGAGGAGTGATGTTTCTGAGGAGGAGCAGCCATCCAGATCCAGAACCAGAGCTGGACTGCAGACAGCCAATCAGAGCAGCTCTAAGCAAAGTAAGTCTGTCCATCTGTCTGCTGATGTCTTCATGTCTCAACACACCACTGCTGTTGGAATACGGAGACATTTGTTGGGACATTTAACATTAGAAATATTCCAGTTTTTACAGTCGTACAGCGCAGACATTTAACATCGGGGGATGAAGGCCAGAGAGGATTATGGACTACTAGGTACTGGAATGTGTCAGTGATGGTGAATCGGTCCTCGGTAGTACTGACATAATCCGTGTGGGAGCCATGTGGTTTAATGTGTATTATTTGCTGCTTTTAGTCCTCCCCCCCACCAGGGGTTGCCATGGCGCTGTCAATGTGGCTGTGACTCAGGTGATTTAATCCATGTCCAACAGGGCCCAGGTGTTGGGGGAGAAGGGAGCAAACAGCTTTTTGACCAATATGTTCTGAGAATGGAAAGAGGAATGAAGGGTTTCTGTTTGGTATTTCCACATATGAATGGACTCTATGTATGAAACCTGCCTGAGTTTAAAAGAAATGCTGACCGCCGATGGTTGGCATTGGATCACATAGTGCACAGGTCTTAAATAGCTCCATGATCTACCCAGCACCCGGAGGGGACTGGTCTGATAAGCAGAGGGTCCCTACAATCCGGTTGGTACCCTAAAAAGGAAGTCAGTAAATCCGGTACCCAGTCCTAATTTTAAGTCCAACTGAACTTTAACTGCATGTTTTAATATTAATAAGTAATAAAGTCCTAAAAAGAATCAGCAGCTTGTTCTCTCTTTCTCTTTCTTGTTCTGTCTCTCACCTCTGTCCTTTTTTTAGTGGATGTTGCTCGTTCACCAAAATTCAGGAAGATCAAGCTAAAGTCGAAATTTGAACGTGTGACTGAAGGAGGTAAAACACGAAGTAGAATCCTCCTCAACAGGATCTACATGGTCCTCTACCTCACAGAGGGACTGAGTGAAGAGGTTAATACCCAACATGAGGTGAGGCAGCTGGAGACAGCTTCCAAGGAGAAGAGCCTCCATCACTCTTCAATCCAGTGCTGCGACATCTTTAAAGCCTCACCTGGCCAACAGAAACCCATCAGAGTGGTTGTGACGAGCGGCGTCGCTGGCGTTGGAAAAACCTTCACAGTGCAGAAGTTCTGTCTGGACTGGGCCGAGGGGTCGGAGAACCAAGATATCAGTCTGGTGATTCCTCTTTCCTTCAGGGAGCTGAACCTGATCAAAGATGAGCAGCACAGTCTTCTGGAGCTGCTCCGTGTTTTCCATCCAACATTACAGGAGGTCCCAGCAGACCAGCTCGCTGCCTCCAGACTTCTCTTCATCTTTGACGGCCTGGATGAAAGCAGACTTTCACTGGATTTCAACAACGATGAGGCTGTTCCTGATGTCACACACAAGTCCTCAGTCAACCTGCTGTTGACAAGCCTCATCCAGGGGAAGCTGCTTCCCTCGGCTCTCATCTGGATAACTTCCCGACCTGCAGCAGCCAATCAGATCCCTCCTGCATGTGTTGACAGGGTAACAGAAGTACGAGGCTTCACTGACGACCAGAAGGAGGAGTACTTCAGGAAGAGATTCAGTGATGAAGAGCGGTCCAGCAGAATCATCTCCCACATCAAGACATCCAGGAGCCTCCACATCATGTGTCTGATCCCAGTCTTCTGCTGGATCACTGCTACAGTCCTGGACCACATGTTGACTACAGACCAGAGAGGAGAGCTGCCCAAGACCCTGACTGACATGTACTCCCACTTCCTGCTGGTTCCGACAAAGAGGAAGAAGCTCAAGTATGCTGAGGGACATGAGACGAGTCCACAGGAGCTGATGGAGGCCAACAGGGAAGTTCTTTTGAAGCTTTGGAGGCTGGCGTTTGAACAGCTGGAGAAAGGAAACATCATGTTCTACCAAGAAGACCTGGAGCGCTGTGGTCTGGACGTCACAGAGGCCTCGCTGTACTCAGGAGTCTGTTCACAGATCTCCAAAAGAAAGAGTCTGGTCTTCCAGAAATCAGTCTACTGCTTCGTTCATCTGAGCGTTCAGGAGTTTCTGGCTGCAGTCTACCTGTTCCACTGTTACACCAACAGGAAAACACAGGTACTCAAGCACTTCCTGGAGAAGAAAGATATTGATGATGATGATGATGATGATGAAGTTGATTGGGACAATGACCATTACCCATCCCTGGATGTCTTCCTGAAGAGAGCCATGGAGAAATCCCTGAGGAGTAAAAATGGCCACCTGGACCTGTTTGTCCGCTTCCTTCATGGCCTCTCTCTGGAGTCCAACCAGAGACTCTTAGGAGGCCTGCTGGGTCAGACAGACAACAGTCCAGAAATCATCCAGAGAGCCATCAACAACCTGAAGGAGAGGAACAGTGATGAGATCTCTGCTGACAGCTGCATCAACATCTTCCACTGTCTGACGGAGATGAAGGACCTCTCAGTCCATCAGGAGATCCAAGAGTTCCTGAAGTCAGAGAACAGATCAGAGAAGAAACTCTCTGAGATCCACTGCTCAGCTCTGGCCTACATGCTGCAGATGTCAGAGGAGGTTCTGGATGAGTTGGACCTGGAGAAGTACAACACATCAGTGGAGGGACGACGGAGACTGGTTCCAGCTGTGAGGAACTGCAGAAAGGCTCGGTAAGTCCAGATTATCATTTTAAATCAGTGTGAAGCTGAGGCCATCAGTATTAGAGGAAACATCCAGACTTTACACACATGAACAATAGAAAGCTTCCACACTATAAAAGATAAAGCTGCTTATTGGAAATAATTCTACATGTTACTCTGCAAATGTCTTAGTTGTGTCCAATGCTGTGAGAATGAGCCGATTGTGATCTAAAGTATCTAGCCCTAAAAGCTGCTGGGTGCTGATCTTCACCACCAAAAGACTAAATAACCCAGAACTTAAGTTTTCATAAGATGGCGAGCTGAAAAACTGAGTTTTCATAAAGAAAAAAGTGGATCCAGACGTGAGGAATCAGCAGAGAGAATGGGAAGACTGTAGGATCCCACAGCATCATCACACCACCCTGAGTGTTAGCTTACCTTACAGATAGAAGCAGAGAGCCCCCCCCCACCCCGGTGGGCGTGGCTTTCAGAGTATGCCGTGATGCTCTCTGTCTCTATGCAGCAGGTCCGAGGGAACCTTGTACAACTCTGTCATCTCCTTCATATCCAAAGTGAAATATCCCAAATCAACTTTAAATATGTGAATGAGAATCAAATGTCTGAGGAAGTGGAGGCGAGCCCCCGCCCTAATATCTCTAATTATTGTTGGATGTGAGAGAGGAACAAAACATCTCCATCCTCGTTAAATAAAAGCTGCACCTTTACCTGGTCTAGTTTCCAACGAGGAGCATCTTTTGAGATGGGCCGAGCTTTTTAGAGCTCGTTCTTCTCCTTTTCCATCTGGTCGCCCTAACATTCAAACTGTTAGACAACGCTTTATTTCATCTCTTATAGTTCATCGTCCCCAATCCTTGTTTTTCTTCGGCCCCGGATGACTGGAGGCGAGCCGATAAAACATTTCTTAAAATATAGAAACTACTGACCAAAAGATTAATGATGATTGTTGTTATTGTTGTAAGGGAAGAGGGATGGTTTAAAATATCATTTTCTACATCTGAATGATCCAGTATCGATTCCACAGAACGGATCTCTGTCTGTCTGCATGGGCGTTTTGAAATGGGTCCCGTGACCTCTGACCTCAACATCAGACCCTTGTGAATCAAAACGTGATTTTTAGGATAAAAGGGTCAGATTTGATTATATTTTAAATGTTTTATTATCTGTCATCACAGGCTTGTTAACCTCTCTGAGACTGACTGTGAAGTCGTAGCCTCAGCTCTGAAGTCCAACCCCTCCCATCTGAGAGAGCTGGACCTGAGTAACAACATCCTGGAGGATTCAGCAGTAGAGCATCTGTGTGCTGGACTGCAGAGTCCAAACTGTAGACTGGAGACTCTGAGGTCAGTTCATGTGTTGTGCTCACATACAGTGTATAACTCACTAGGGCTGTTGGAACACTTTCTGAATATTAAATACAATTTGAATGGTAAACAAAATATTTTCGACTGCTAAAGTTACTATTTGAATGTGATTCTTTATAAATATGTTGGCTAATTTTAGCTAATCTCAGAGTTTTTCTACCCACATGCTTTTTATGTCACGTCTGATAAACAATGACTTATGTTCAGTGGGTTGTGGGAGTGAGAAACACAAAGAAACACAAGGCATTGTGGGGCCTGAAGAACCCGTAGCTAACGCTACGTACTGAGTAATGTTAGTACAGGTGGTGGGGGGGGGGATAGTTTGAACATGACCTTAACATCCACATCCACCTAGCCAGAATGCTAATGTTGTCATTAGTGAGCTGGCTCTTGTTTCCTTCATCCATCCATCCATCTTCATCCGCTTATCCGGTATCGGGTCGCGGGGGCAGCAGCTCCAGTAGGGGACCCCAAACTTCCCTTTCCCGAGCCACATCAACCAGCTCCGACTGGGGGATCCCGAGGCGTTCCCAGGCCAGGTTGGAGATATAATCTCTCCACCTAGTCCTGGGTCTTCCCAGAGGCCTCCTCCCAGCTGGACGTGCCTGGAACACCTCCCTAGGGAGGCGCCCTGGAGGCATCCTTACCAGATGCCCGAACCACCTCAACTGGCTCCTTTCGACGCGAAGGAGCAGCGGCTCTACTCCGAGCTCCTCTCGGATGACTGAGCTTCTCACCCTATCTCTAAGGGAGACGCCAGCCACCCTCTTGAGGAAACCCATTTCGGCCGCTTGTACCCTGGACCTCGTTCTTTCGGTCATGACCCAGCCTTCATGACCATAGGTGAGGGTAGGAACGAAAATTGCCCGGTAGATCGAGAGCTTTGCCTTCTGGCTCAGGTCTCTTTTCGTCACAACGGTGCGATAAACTGAATGTAATACCGCACCAGCTGCTCCGATTCTCCGACCAATCTCACGCTCCATGATCCCCTCACTGGCGAACAAGACCCCAAGGTACTTAAACTCCTTCACTTGGGGTAAGGACTCACTCCCTACCCGAAGAAAGCATTCCATCGGTTTCCTGCTGAGAACCATGGCCTCAGATTTAGAGGTGCTGATCCTCATCCCAGCCGCTTCACACTCGGCTGCGAACCAATCCAGTGAGTGCTGGAGGTCACAGGCCGATGACGCCATCAAGACCACATCATCTGCAAAAAGCAGCGATGAGATCCCGAGCCCACCGAACTGCAACCCCTCCCCGCCCCAACTACGCCTCGATATCCTGTCCATAAATATTACAAACAGGATTGGTGACAAAGCGCAGCCCTGGCGGAGGCCAACCCTCACCTGGAACGAGTCCGACTTACTGCCGAGAACCCGGACACAGCTCTCGCTTTGGTCATACAGAGATTGGATGGCCCTGAGAAGGGACCCCTCACCCCATACTCCGCAGCACCTCCCACAGTTTCTCCCGGGGACCCGGTCATACGCCTTCTCCAGATCCACAAAACACATGTAGACTGGTTGGGCATACTCCCAGGCCCTCCAAGATCCTTGCGAGAGTGAAGATCTGATCCGTTGTTCCACGGCCAGGACGGAATCCACATTGTTCCTCTTCAATCCGAGGTTCGACTATCGGCCGAACCCTCCTTTCCAGCACCTTGGAGTAGACTTTACCAGGGAGGCTGAGAAGTGTGATACCCCTGTAATTGGCACACACCCTCTGGTCCCCCTTTTTGAATAGGGGAACCACCACCCCGGTCTGCCACTCCTTAGGCACCGTCCCAGACTTCCACGCAATGTTGAAGAGGCGTGTCAACCAAGACATCCCCTCCACACCCAGAGCTTTCAGCATTTCTGGACGGATCTCATCAATCCCTGGGGCTTTGCCGCTGTGGAGTTGTTTGACTACCTCAGCGACTTCCACCAGGGAAATTGACGACGATCCCCCATCATCCTCCAGCTCTGCCTCTACCACAGAGGGCGTGTCGGCTGGATTTAGGAGTTCCTCAAAGTGCTCCTTCCACCGTTCTATTACCTCCCCAGTTGAGGTCAACAACGTCCCATCCTTAATGTATACAGCTTGGATGATTCCTCGCTTCCCCCTCCTAAGGTGGCGAACGGTTTTCCAGAAGCACCTTGGTGCCGACCGAAAGTCCTTCTCCATGTCTTCTCCGAACTTCTCCCACACCCGCTGCTTTGCCTCTGTCACGGCAGAGGCTGCAGCCTCCGGCCCGTCGGTACCTTGCAACTGCCTCCGGAGTCCTCCGGGATAACATATCCCGGAAAGACTCCTTCTTCAGTCGGACGGCTTCCTGAAACCGGTGTCCACCAGGGTGTTCGTGGGTTACCGCCCCTTGAGGCACCTAAGACCCTATGACCACAGCTCGCCGCCGCAGCTTCAGCAATGGAAACTTTGAACATTGTCCACTCAGGTTCAATGCCCCCAGCCTCCACAGGGATGCCCGAAAGCTCCGCGGAGGTGTGAGTTGAAAGTCCGTCGGACAGGGGCCTCCTCCAGACGTTCCCAATTCACCCGCACTACCCGCTTGGGTTTACCAGGTCTGTCCAGAGTCTTCCCCACCCCCTGACCCAACTCACCACCAGATGGTGATCAGTTGACAGCTCTGCCCCTCTCTTCACCCGAGTGTCCAAAACATACGGCCTCAGATCAGATGAAACGATTATAAAATCGATCATTGACCTTTGGCCTAGGGTGCTCTGGTACCACGTACACTTATGAGCATCCCTATGTTCGAACATGGTGTTTGTGATGGACAATCCATGACTAGCACAGAAGTCCAACAACAGACAACCACTCTGGTTTAGATCAGGGAGGCCTTTCCTCCCAATCACGCCTCTCCAAGTATCTCCATCATCACCCACGTGTGCGTTGAAGTCCCCCAGCAGAACAATGGAGTCCCCTACTGGAGCCCCATACAGGACTCCATTCAAGGTCTCCAAGAAAGCCGAATACTCCGAATCTTTTTTGGTGCATATGCACAAACAACAGTCAGAGTTTTCCCCCCCATCACCCGCAGGCGCAGGGAGGCGACCCTCTCGTCCACCGGGGTAAACTCCAACGCAGCGGCGCTCAGCCGGGGACTTGTGAGTATCCCCACACCCGCCCGGCGCCTCACACCATGGGCAACTCCAGAGTAGGACAGAGTCCAACCCCTATTCAGGAGTACGGTTCCAGAACCAAGACTGTGCGTAGAGGTAAGCCCCACCAGATCTAACTGGTAGCGCTCCACTTCCCACACAAGTTCCGGCTCCTTCCCCCACAGAGAGGTGACATTCCACGTCCCCAGAGCCAGCCTCTGCCGCCCAGGTCTGGTCCGTCGAAGCTCCTGACCTTCGCTGCCACCCGTGTCGCAGCGCACCCGACCCCTTTGGTTCCTCCCACAGGTGGTGGGCCCATGGGCAGGAGGGAGAGGTGCCATGTCGCTTATTCGGGCTGTGCCCGACCGGGCTCCGTGGCAAACCCGGCCACCAGGCGCTCGCTGTCAAGCCCACCGTCTGGGCCTGGCTCCAGACGGGGGCCCCGGGCTTCCTCCGGGCGGGGTCTCTCTATCCCTTCCGTGTTCTTCCATTAGGGTTGTGAACAATTCTTTGTCTGGCCCCTCCCCCAAGGCCTCTTTGCCATGGGAGACCCTACCAGGAGCACAAAGCTCCAGACAACACAGCCCTCAGGTTCATAGGGACACACAAACCTCTCCACCACGATAAGGTGATGGTTCCCGGAGAGGAGACAGCTAAAGGTCATGTTAGCTGCCCTACAGCTGTTAGCGTTAGCTTCACTTCATATACCGTCTAACAGCTGGATTCTCAGTAACGGGACAATCTGCAAGGAACAGGTTGGAGGAACGTTAGTGACAGCACCGTTGGCCGTTAGCAGTGCCAATAGCATCGTGGCTAACACTACTGTTTCTTAGTTAGTGACACATGGTTGTGGCTGTGCTTTCTAACATGATGTCATTGTTCTAACCGAGCACCATTAGACTCGTTCCATCATGTTTCATTATAGAGATCTCTGTTGGTTGGGTTTGTAGCTGTGGACTCGTGGTGGAGAATGAATGGAAACACACACACACACACACACACAGACCGCTCCTACACACACACACACACAGACAGACAGACAGACAGACAGACAGACAGACAGACACAAACACACATACACATAAACGCACACAGCCCCCCCCCCCCCACGCACCCAGAGGCTAATGAATTATTAGATTCAATATTTTTATATAGAATTTATTTTTATTGATGACGCGGAAACGGAAATTATATGAAACTAAAGTAACTAAGCCAATTTTGTAAAATCTAAGGAGTCAAAGTAAAATGTTGGTGCAAAAAAAGGTAAAGTAAAAATATCTACATGAGTACAGTAACAAAGTACTTAAGTATTAAAAACATGTAGATGAAAACAAAGAGACCAAAGCATGTTTCCAAATGCAGCTGTTTAAAGGATCAATAAAGTTTTTATTGAATTAGAAATTGATTTTCATCATCATCATTTATTCTTTATTCAGATTGGAGCGCTGCAGGTTGTCAGAGACCAGCTGTGCTTCTCTGGTCTCAGCTCTGAAGTCCAACCCCTCCCATCTGAGAGAGCTGGACCTGAGTAACAACAACCTGAAGGATTCAGACGTGAAGCAGCTGCGTGATCTTGTGGAGAGTCCAGACTGGAGACTGGAGACTTTGAGGTCAGTAGAGGGTTGGACTCAGTCCATGCTGGTCTCAGCAGTATTGAACTAAACACATTTAGTATCAACGCACAGATCCAGTATTTCCTGTAGACCTCTGACCTTCTCAGCGAAGCTGTGAGAGGAGAGAGAGGACAGTCAGCCAATCAGATGAGCCAGAAGCTCGTTGTGATCATGTGTTTGAGTTGATGTGAAGACGACTGTTGTTGTTGTGTTGATGTCTGCAGGAAATAAATCAGGATTACAGCTGACAGCATGACGTCATGATCAGAGACATCAACCTGTCCAACCATCAAATCTGATCTCAGTGTTTCTTCTCTCATTTCAACACTAAACAGCTGATCACTTCATCTTTGTCACAGCTCTGAGATCAGTCTGACTGAAGGAAATCTGCCGTTAGTTGGCAGAAATGCTGCGTCGCTGATGCAGGTTTCATCAAATGTAGCTACGTTAATATCAGGGATCAACACAACCATAACATCCAGAAATGAGCAAACTGTATTAATGGCAAAATTGTTACTTTAACAGTTATTAATGTTTTTCAATTGATTGCAACAAACGTGGTCACGAATTTACCCGTGACTCCATCTGGAAAATTAATAAAAACCCTCTGAATTTACCGTTGGACACACCTTGGCATGAGACGGCATGACATGGGACGCTCCAGGCTGCAGCCATACCCGTCTCAGATGAAACCCCCAACGTGTCTCCCATGTCTAAAATTACATAGTCGGCTCTGTGGGAGTTTCTCGGGTAGAGAATAATCCCAGATACCCCGACCAAGTTCAAGCTAACGTAACGCTGTCTTTAAAATGAACGCTGCAACCAGCTATGAGAGGAAAGGGGTCTAAAATAGTGAAATACTTCAGGCTGCTACAGAGGTACATACCATGGCTATCTGCAGCTAGATCTCTCCCTAACTCAACTTCACAGAGTGGAGGATACAGAGAAGTAACTTCTTCTGCTAAGTTAGTACTTTTACTGCAGTATTAAAATAAGTTGAAGTTTCTTCAGTGTTAAAGGTTCATCTGATGAGGATTTAGTGGAACTCTCCCCAGAAGATAACTGCTTTATTCATGTTTATCCCTTCAGGGTGGAGGGCAGAGGATACAGGGCTGCACCTGCCAGACAGGAAGCAGGTGAGTAAATATCTCAAAGAAACATAACGGCTCTGTTAAAGCAGGACCAGGACTGGAGATTTGCTGCTGGAGCTTTAAGGTGCTGGTTGGTCCCAGTAACCACAGCAGGTCTGCTGCTTTCTTCTTCTCTGTCTTCAGTCTCTCATTTCTGTTAAATGTTATTGGAGAAACTCGGTCTTGACTTTGTACCAACCCACTTTGGATGTGGTCTGGACTTAACCATGATTTAATATCTCCATTGGCACTTTATTGGAAGTTGTCAGTAGATAACAGGAACCATGAGGAGAAAGACCTGCTCCAAAGGGCTCTGATGGACCTCTGCTAGACCTTTATTAATGTGGGTCACCAGGATTTCCAAAAGGGAGTTTACCCTCTGCTGTGTCCTCTTGTCTCCCCAGATCCGTCTCCGTCAAAGACAGACGCTGATGTGTCTGAGGACAGCAGAGAGGACCAGCTGTCTCCTGATGATCCAGAGAGGTTAAAGCAGCAGCAGCTTGTGTGTGGAGAGGCTCTCCATACACATGTCAGTCTTTCACTTTAACATTTTAATTCATCTGTCAGTGGTCAGACTGGGGGGGGGGGGTCCTCAGTGTTACCCCCTCCAGGGTTTACTGTTCCTTTACCTTCTCCTCTCTCTCTTCTCTTCCTCTTCATCATCAACTCATTCAATCTCTTCTCTTCTTCCTCATCTCTGAAACCACGAGCTGCTGTCAGACAGTCCTGCAGGCTTCATCTGTGCACATATACAGAGGAAATAGTGCACGTGGAGTAGAAAGGGAAGTGGTGGATACAGAGGAAATAGTGCACGTGGAGTAGAAAGGGAAGTGGTGTCACATAGACAGGTCTGTGAAAGTTGGGGGGGCAGTTTCTAATCAACTCTTCTTCTTCTTCTTCTTCTTCTTCTTCTTCTTCTTCTTCTTCTTCTTCTTCCAGGAAATGTCCCCCTTCACAGCTGAGCTGCTGACTGAGTCTGGAGAGACTTCATACAGGTAACCCAGTCCCCCAATCACAGTACTTCATCATTCAGCAGCTCCACTTTAATCTAATGTCCCCTTTATCTCTTTTTACTGCATCAGGAGACTCCAGCAGAACTGCCCCCCCCCCCACACACACACACACACGTCACCTGTCCCTGCTTTCAGTGCTTCCCCTTCACTTTTAAAGCTCATTCCCTTCTTCCTGCAGCTGCTGCTTCTCTCTCTCAACTCAACACACTGTTTGACCCACAGAGGGAGAGCTGGCTTGTGATTGGCCCTTCTGTGTCCCACAGGTTCAGGTGTCCTGGTCCAGGTGTGTTCCGGTGTGCTTTGACTGGACTGGTGTTTGTTATGACCCAGGAGGCGGAGCTGCGGTACAACACTGTCCAATGGGATGAGAGCCTCCTCCAATCAGCTGGCAGGATGGCTGCAGGGCCGCTGTTTGACATCAAGTGTTCAGAGGATGGAGCAGTCTGTCAGCTCCACCTCCCCCACTGTGAAACCAAGGATGGTAAAGACAGGAAGTAATACTACTGCACAGATGTGTACTCATGTGTAGTAGTTATACACAAGACTTAACACACTCATCCAGACAGATCACATGTGGAACTAATTAAAATAATAAGGTACAGGGTAGGGGGGGGGGGTCCAGAGTGAATGACTATGGGTTCATTTGAACTCCAGTAGAACCAAATGAAGGGTAGATGAAGCTTCCACCAATACCAGCAAAGGTTAACAGGTCTCTGCTTCCCCAGCGCTGCTTGTTGACGGCCTGCTGTCTGTCGTCCACATCTCTGATGATGGGATGAGCATCTTGGAGCCGCTGAAGATTACAGACACTCATGTGGTCGTGAAGGTCCCCCACCTCTCTGCCTTGGGCCTCATCTGGGATCTCATTAGAAGATTTGTGAACCTGTCGCTGCCGATAGAGGCCCAAGTTCTGCTGTTCCTCCGATCTTCATACCCTGCTGGTCCAGTTCTCAATGTGTTACTGCTGCCTGGCAACGTCCCTTTAAATGAGGTAACGCTGTCTGACATCTATGTGCTCCCCGTCTGCCTCAACGCTTTCTCATCTTCCTCATGCTGTGGTACACATCAGTCTGAGAGCTAGCGTTGTCCTCAGGCTAGTTAATTAGCCGCTATGTGTCTCAGGCTAGTTAATTAGCTGCTATGTGTCTCAGGCTAGTTAATTAGCTGCTATGTGTCTCAGGCTAGTTAATTAGCCGCTATGTGGCTCACGCTAGTTAATTAGCCGCTATGTGGCTCAGGCTAGTTGATTATCCGCTATGTGGCTCAGGCTACTTAATTAGCCGCTATGTGGCTCAGGCTAGTTAGATTAAATTAGATTAGATTAGATTAGATTAGATTAGATTATACTTTATTTATCCCACAACGGGGAAATTTCCTTATTATTATTATTATTATATAGCAGGAATACAGCAAAAAAAAAACACACAAACAAGTAAACACACAAGAAATACAGGCAAACAATAGACAATAATTATAAGGTAGACAGAAAGTAGCAGAATGGCGTCAAATAAAGGTATTTTAAAGTGCGGCCATGATACAAGAAACAATATTGCAGTGTAAGTGATGTTAATGTTAATTAGCTGCTATGTGTCTCAGGCTCGTTAATTAGCTGCTATGTGTCTCAGGCTAGTTAATTAGCTGCTATGTGTCTCAGGCTAGTTAATTAGCCGCTACGTGGCGATGGTGTGCAGGAGTCTTCCAGCCTTCCAAATGAAAACCTGATGAAACAGGACCAACCATTTTAATAATGAACCTCCAGTCTGATTGTTGGGTTTTTATTCTGGAAACCACGTTGTGGACTCTTGTTGTTTTGAACGGACTAAACTAACCTAGTAAATGTCCTGTTGTTGAAGGTTAAGGAGCAATACGAAGACGCCGAGCACATCCCCATCCCTTCCTACTGTGATGTCAGATATGGTCAGAGTTACAGTGTCCACTGTGAGCCTGATGTCCACAGAATCCAGCCTGAAGTGAGTCCAGGGTCTTGTGGTGCTAACACCATCCTCATGTTGAAGACATGTTCCCATCAGCCAGATTTAAAAAGGACTCGTTGCTTCTGGTTTCAGAGGGCCCCATTTCGCTTAAGGTATGGACCAAATTACCACCCGACATTTCAAGTTCTCCTGGAGACGATCCCAGAGGACGTGGCTTTAATATTCCAGGACAGCGAGAGGACAGAAGTCCTGAAGTGTGACGTGCGTCTGAGAGGTGAAGGTTGACCCCCCTGCAGCAGGACTCTACCTGATGTCCCCGTTAGACCGCAGTCATACCAAGCAATAGATATGGAAAGCTTTGATATGCATTCAGAGACCTTCACATCTTGGTCACTATAGGCGGGGCTAAGCTCCGGACGGAGCCACGATGCCGCTGCTAAATAGTCTCAGCAAGTTTTGGTGGAACATGTGTACCTTCAGAAGTAGTTTTAGTCGTCAACAGAGACTCTGATAGGTCTGATAGTCTAGCTAGCTGTCTGGATTTACCCTGCAGAGATCTGAGGACCAGGTAACCATAGTCCTCAGATTGGACAGATAGTCTAGCTAGCTGTCTGGATTTACCCTGCAGAGACCTGAGGACCAGGTAACCATAGTCCTCAGACTGGACATATAGTCTAGCTAGCTGTCTGGATTTACCCTGCAGAGATCTGAGGACCAGGTAACCATAGTCCTCAGATTGGACAGATAGTCTAGCTAGCTGTCTGGATTTACCCTGCAGAGACCTGAGGACCAGGTAACCATAGTCCTCAGACTGGACATATAGTCTAGCTAGCTGTCTGGATTTACCCTGCAGAGATCTGAGGACCAGGTAACCATAAACGTCAGAAATCAGCCGCAGTTTAGAGTCCCAACACAGACAGATGACAGGGACAGAGGTTAGACACTGACAGAGGACGGGGACAAAAGTTAGAAAAAGAAGGTCTCCATCAAGGTAAAGAGATTAATCAGATGAAACCATCACACTACCAAGAAATATGAAATATGAATCTCTCTCTTCGGGTTTCTGATTACTTCTTAAAGGAGAACACTACCTGACAGTATTTCCTCGTTTCTCTTCCAGGTCCAGATGGGACAGATCCACGGAGGAATGTCCAAGCAGAGGACAGTGTCTCCACGGAGGACAGTGATCCCCCAGAAGACAGGCTCTTGCTGGTTCGGGCCCAGTTTGTGACCCAAGTGTCTGATCCAGTTCTGAACCAGCTCCTGGATCACCTCCTTCAGCGAGGTGTTCTAACTGATGGTGAAATGGACTCAGCCAGAACACGAGGCCGAGCAGACAAAGCCCGAGACGTGGTGGACACGGTGAGAAGAAAAGGACGTGAGGCCAGCTCGGTTCTGGTCTCTGCTCTCTGTGAGGTGGACCCGGTCCTCTCCAGAGAGCTGAGATTAATGTGAAGCACCAGACTGTGGAGAGCTGTGATGGACGTCTACAATAAGGGACTGGTCCACGGCGTCTCTTTGGAAGGACACGCTGTTAAAGTCTGCTGGTAATAAGTGGACCTGGACTCTGAAAGAGATGGAGTCCAGTACAGAGCGGATGGAGGTCTTAGTTCAGCCATTAAACGGATACACAACGTCCCTGATAGACCAACAAGAAGCAGAATCAGAAACCTGAGGCCATTCTCTCTTATGGGGCTCTGTGTCCCCCTAGGGGTACTCTGGAGGACTGCAGGGGGTCCGTGTCCCCTACGGCTACTCTGGAGGACTGCAGGGGGTCTATGTTGGCCATTGGTCCTCTTTATAGAGACTCTTTTCTACCAAATGTTTGTGTCATTTTTTTCGGACATATTCTTTCTTTCTTTTTTGATTTTTGTGAGGTTTTTGTCCTTTTTTATCGTCTTTTAGCCGTTTTTTCTACTGTCTTTTTTACATTTAACCAATGATTTCCATATTATTCATTAATAAGATCTCCAAGGCATCTCAGAGTAAATGACTCTGTATCTGTCCTCAGGGTCTTTTCCTTGTAGGAGACAACTGAATTTGTTATGTCTCTGCATTTGTCCTCCAAGGACAAATGGCATAAAGTCTGACAGAAAGCCATGTTTATCATAGCAGGTCCCAGATCCCTGGTCCCAGGTCGAGACCACAGCCTATCCAGAGAGACAAGATGTCCTTTTTCAGCTGAGATAGAATGACCGATCAAGAAAACTTGACGCACGGAGGACAGATTCAGAAAGACGTAAGAGATCCAACCGTCTGCCTGAGCTAACTAATTGTTATGTTTAAGATTAAACTGGTTTCCAAACAGGGGTTGGTTTTCTTCTGGGGGGGGGGGCACTGGATATAATGAAGTGCATTACTGATTGTATTCACACAGACCTGGGGGGCCAGGGGTACTTGGCTTATAACCCCATTCAAAGGGGGCATTCTGAAACCAGTTTGAGATCAGTGCTCTGTCATGTGACCCGGGCCAGTTTCAGGCTCCAAAAGCCCTGAAAGGTTCGGGGTTTTCCAACATTTTTGTCATTTTTCCCAATATGATAAATTGAATAAAACACCAAATCCATGTAAAGTAGTAGTGATGATTTCTTTGACTTGTGAAGAGTAATGATCGTATGGAGGAAGTAGGAAAACTAACCCATCCACGTTTTCTTTGACAGTTTGGTTGAAAGAAACCCAAATATCTGAATTCTTTTTAAGAAATGGGTCATCTTTGACCTGAGGACGACGTTAACATCCTGACCTGGTTGGGTCATGGGTACCAATTCAGGACCTTCAGGTTGGATCCAGGTCTTAGGTTCATTGCTACCAATTCAGGACCTTCATGGTGGATCCAGGTCTTAGGTTCATGGACACCAATCCAGGACCTAATTAGTGGATCCAGGTCTTAGGTTAATGGATACCAATTCAGGACCTTCAGGTTGGATACAGGTCTTAGGTTCATTGATACCAATCCAGGACCTTCATGTTGGATCCAGGTCTTAGGTTCATTGATACCAATCCAGGACCTTCATGTTGGATCCAGGTCTTAGGTTCGTGGCTACCAATTCAGGACCTTCATGGTGGATCCAGGTCTTAGGTTAATGGATACCAATTCAGGACCTTCATGTTGGATCCAGGTCTTATGTTCATGGATACCAATTCAAGACCTTCAGGTTGGATCCAGGTCTTGAGGCTACCTATGAGTTGCTGTTTGCAGGAGCGTTGGCGTAGCAACGGGTGGGCCAGTGCCACCCACAGCGGCCTGAAAATATAGATGCAGAATTATGGTTTCTAGTCTTAATATGACATGTTTTCCCAGCTCGGGCTGCTGGTGAGGACTTGCATTCGTTGATTTAAATGGGACTTGGTCCATGTTAAGCAGAGTGGAGAGTTATTATGAAAGATTTGGAAATCTATTTGTAGACGTGACATTAATCTGACAATAAAATCAACGCCAGAGTCTCTTTGTGGCTCCGCTGCTGCTGAATAATAAATAAGTTATGAATTCATCTCTACTTGTTGTTTACGGCCCTGTTTCCACCTACAGGTTATTTAGACAAACGGAGAATCAGCCTCTGAAAACGAGTCTTTCTCATCCCACTGACCCACATATTCAGGCTGCAGACGCAATATCACATGTGACAACAAGGTGGCGGCATAGATCTACTTTAAAATCCATCAGAGTCTCCTGAAGGTCCAGATACTGGAAACCACTTCTACATGCACTGGACTGTTGACGTATGTGTGTTCTCATGTTGAGTCCTGTGTGTGTCTGTGTGTGTGTGTGTGTGTGTGTCTGTGTGTGTGTGTGTCTGTGTGTGTGTGTGTGTGTGTGTCTGTGTGTGTGTGTGTCTGTGTGTGTGTGTGTGTTCTCCGTCCTTCCTGTTTTTCAACATGCTCCTCTGAGGACGTCCTTGCAGCGTCGTCTCCGTTATTTAACACATCATAACACCGTTATTCCTTCGGTCCAAACTGAAATCAGGTTCCTTTCCCCAGGACTCGTCCTCTTTGGAAGATGGAAACCAATCAACAGTGAAACCATGACGACTGAAACTTTTAAAACACAAAACAAAATATTAGTTTTTCTCGATTTCTCTGTTTTTGTGATGTCAGCAGCTGAAATATGGTAACGGTGATTTAAATGTCCATTAACTGCAGCTCTCCACCTTCCTCCCTTCCTCCCTCGTTCTTTGACCCGTTTCTTGTCTTCCCGTCGACCATCAACTTCTTGTCCTTCCGTGTTAAAATTAAAAAAGAACTTATTCCGTCGTTTTTGGTGCTTTTTGTATTTTTTTCAAAGCCTTTTTTGATCCATGATCAATAAACCTAATTTAAATGACATTATACCTAATTTTTAAGTTATGAAAAAGCAGAATTCCTGAATTAATTTGACTAATATTTAAGATCAGAGCACGTTGACCACAGACTGGTTCATGTCAACATGTCCATCCAACGTATTTTGGGACATTTTGGTTGTATTTCTGATGTAAAAAGGTAGAATTAGACCCGAGGACACACAAACGTTGACCCTTCATCCCTCGTTCTCTGACCCGTTTTTCAGAACTTTGGCTTTCTTTCAACAATAAGTGAAGAAGGTTCTGGAGAGGCGTCGAGGTTTGAGACAGAACTGGGGGGTCATTGATTAGGACGCTGTCCAACCAGACCAACCAAGGAGGACAGCAGCTGGGATCATGTGCTGCCAGTAACAGGAAATGATCTGAAAACAGGATCCTGACTGAACGTGGACCTCTACCAGTCTGGGATTCTCCTCTGATGGTGACTATTAGTCCCATTCGCTCCCAATGACTGCTTTCTGTTCTCTAATGGGATGGACCATTCATATAATATTATTAGGACCACCATACTAGTACTGTGTTGGACCCCCTTTCTTAATTCTACGTGGCGTTGATCCAACAAGGTGCTGATAGCATCTTTAGAGATGTGGGTCCATATTGAGAGGATAGCATCTTGCAGTTGATGGAGATTTGTAGGATCCACATCCAGGGCACCAAGCTCCCGGTCCACCACATCCCAAAGATGCTCTATTGGGTTGAGATCTGGTGACTGGGGGGGCCATTTTAGTCCAGTGGACTCATCGTCATGTTGAAGAAACCAATTAGAAATGATATGATCTTTGTGACATGGTGCATTATCCTGCTGGAAGTAGCCATCAGAGGAGGGTACATGGGGGCCATAAAGGGGGGGACATGGTCAGAAACAAGGCTCAGGTAGGCCGGGGCATTTAAACCATGCCCAATGGCACTAAGGGGCCTAAAGTGGGCCAAGAAAACATCCCCCCACCATTACACCACCACCAGCCTGCACAGTGGTACCAAGGCCTGATGGATCCATGTTCTCATTCTGACTCTACATCTGAAGGTCTCAACAGAAACCAGACTCATCAGACCAGCAACATTTTACAGTCTTCAACTGTCCAATGTTGGTGAGCTCTTGCAGATTGTAGCCTTTTTTTCCTCTTTGTAGTGGAGATGAGTGGTACACGAGGGGGGTCTTCTGCTGTTGTAGCCCCCTTAGGTTGTGCGTGTTGTGGCTTCACAAATGCTTTGCTGCTACCTCGGTTGTAACGAGTGGTTATTTCAGTCAAAGTGTCTCTTCTATCAGCTTGAATCAGTCGGCCCATTCTCCTCTGACCTCTAGCATCAACAAGGCATTCTCCCCCCAGGACTGCTGCATGCTGGATGTTTCCCCCCCCCAGGACTGCTTGCATACTGGATGTTTTCCCTTTCCCCCCCATTCTCTGTATACCCTAGAAATGGTTGTGGGTGTAAATCCCAGTAACTGAGCAGATGGTGAAATCCTCAGACCGGCCCGTCTGGCACCAACAACCAGGCCACGCTCCAAATGTCTTAAATCACCTTTCTTTCCCATTCTGACATTCAGTCTGGAGTCCAGGAGATGGTCTGGACCTGGACCAGGACCACACCCACACCTCTAAATGCATTGAAGCAGCTGCCATGTGATTGGTTGATTAGATAATTGCATTAATGAGAAATTAAACAGGTGTTCCTAATAATCCTTTAGGTGAGTGTTCACGAGGATTATGAGGACCACCATAATACTGGACCATTCATATAGTATTATGAGGACTACCATACTAATACTGGACCATTTAGAGACATGAGGAGGACTCACCGTGAATGTCTAAAACAAGTGGAACACTAGAGGTGATGAGTTGAATAAAGTTGACTAAGAACGTGGGACACATGGTGAGTTCAGCTTCAACTCTGAACATCAAGACAGAAGAAGACAGGTGGACGTGGACGGGAAGACAAGGGGTTGTTACCACGGAAACAAATATTCATTTATTGGATGTACTCAAAGTTTGATATGATGTATGAATGAAATGTGTGGATCCAGTATTCAGGCTGCAGATGGAATATCATATGTGACAACAAGGTGGCGGCATAGAGCTACTTTAAATAATATAGCTGGAGACACTCCTTAAAACCAGAAAATAACAAATAAAATGTAAGTGTGCTGTGTGGATGCTTTTTCTGTTGTCTTATATATAAATATATATATATATATATATATATATATATATATATATATATGTATATATATATATATATATATATATATATATATATATATATATATATATGCATTAGGGTTAAAAACTGATCTGTGTTCACATCACTGAGACACCCCCTCCCCCCCCCCGAGGGGAAGTCATGTGATTTCCCGTAACCAGAGAGGGGAGGAGTGATCCAGGTCCAGGAGAACAGGGAGGAGACCCTGAAAGTGGAAGAGTTGAGTCAGTGTAGACTCCATTTAGAGAGGAGGAGGAGGAGGAGGAGGAATTGAAGGCTGAGGAAGAGGAGGAGGAGGAATTGAAGGCTGAGGAAGGGTGAGTGTCCAACATTTATTATTTTACTCTTAAAGTCTCTGAGACCGTGAGCGGTTATGGAGGTCTTTTCCTGGTCCTTCTAGCTTCTACAGGTGATTTTCTATCCAGCCTGGACCTTCTGCCTTTTTCAGGGTCGTTGAGCATTAAATACAATCCGTTACAGCCAAGATTTAAGGAAGCGGTATGCCCTTATATGGGAGACAACCTCACCCAAAGAGTATGGAGTCCTAAAGAGGTCAATCCCCCCCAGTCACACTAGGGTCCCACTAGTCTCGGATACTATAGCGGAACAAGATAGATATCCACCGTTTATAGAGGAAAATGGCCCCACTGGTTTGAGATTTGGCATATATTATATATTTATATAAATATATTATTTTATATATTTATATTATATATTTGGGCCTTTTTTCAAGAAATGTAAATAGTATGTGTTTTATATGAGTTATAATGTGTTTGTGTGTATTATTGCATAGAGGAGAACTGTTGTAGACACACACATGCTTGTGTAGCATTGCTGTGGATGGAATATCAATAAATATGATATTATTATGTTGATTATTGGCATAAGGAAATGTCCTGAGGGCAAAAGCATCGGGACTTATTTTGAAAAAATGTATTTTGTCGTCTGTATAAGTTATGATTTCTTCCCAGCGTGACATATACATAACATGACAAAGACATATGAGAAGTGTTTTAGAGGTTTTACTGCTCTGTGAGTGATATCAATACATATCTGGAAGACTCATGTTCAGTTTTATTTATTTATTTGTCTTTAAGGTCCTACAACCATTTTTAACATTCAAGTGACCTCAGTGCAACCCAAATATTCTAATAACCCAGTTTGTCCTGAAAGACATGATGTTGATATCTTGACTGTAGACACCAGGGTTGATGTTTTACAAGTTATTATAAAATAAATCCAGACGGACAATAAACTGTAAAAACGGCCTCAGGGCTCAGAGGGTTAAAGGGGATCAATAGTTAATAGTGTCAACATCGTAACGTCCTGCGATACGACTATCGCGCTGGCGCACATCGCGATGTTGATGCTAAAATATCGTTCAGCCCTAGTGTGTGTGTGTGTGTGTGTGTGTGTGTGTGTGTGTGTGTGTTATCTGTGTGTGTGTGTGTGTGTGTGTGTGTGTGTGTGTGTGTGTGTGTGTTCCTCCAGTCTTACCCGTGACTTGTTCAAACTTGTGTAATTGTGTGCGGCAGCAAAAAGGGACACACACACACTCCCCCACTGAGATGAAGTCATGTGATTGCCAGTAAATGGAGAACGGGGGGGCAGCCCCTCAACAGATCCCTGTTGGTTTCTTGGGCTGGTGAGTTAAGCTAACGTAGCAGCATGTGGTTAGGAACTTCCTGTCAGTTACTTCCTGTTCTGGACTCGTGTCCCAGCGTGTCTCCTCTAAATGTGCTGAGCTCCCAGTCAGGGTTCCTGTTGTTCCTCTCAGACTGACTTCAGATCAGAAGATGAGTGATTTGGAGGAAGAGGGGGACGGAGCAGAGTCTGGAGTATCCGGCTGGTGGTCTATGAAGAGGGACCTGTCCAGAGATCCTCCTCCAGACCTCAGTGATGAACCTGGACCCTCAGACACAAAGTAAGAGACTGCTACCAACTCATTTAATGACTCTGGTTCAGGTTTTCCTGATGATGTCATGTGCTTAGGACCCAACCACCGACCACGGCCGAGGACGCCATTTTCTATTGGTATTTTTTTTCTTTTTCAATTTTGACTATTTTCAGGGGTTGTAGGTCAACTCGTCTATATCCTTAAAGTTGGTGGATGTCCGTCCCTGTCCTCTGTCTCTGTGTCGGGGCTCTAACCTGCGGCTGATTTCTGAGGACTATGGTTACCTGGTCCTCAGATCTCTGCAGGGTAAATCCAGACAGCTAGCTAGACTATCTGTCCAATCTGAGGACTATGGTTACCTGGTCCTCAGATCTCTGCAGGGTAAATCCAGACAGCTAGCTAGACTATCTGTCACATCTGAGTCTCTGTTGACGACTAAAACTACTTCTGAAGGTACACATGTTCAAAACAACTTCCTTCCTGAGACTATTTAGCAGTGGCACCATGACTCCGTCCGGAGTTTAACCCCGCCCACGATGATTCTGATTGGTTTAAAGAGATGTCGATAAACCAGAGCACACAGCCTTCTGGGTGCTCTGGTTTATCGACATCTCTTTAAACCAATCAGATGCCAGACCTTCGTCCAGCGTGCTGTGGAGGAGGGTCAGGCTCAGCGAGACTATACTTCAACAAAGTGGTACAGATTGAAGCCGATTGTCTAAAGATTTTCACAAAGCTGAAATGTGAAGCTTTTATTTCATTTAATGTTTCATCATACAGGCGTAGCATGTTGATGTTCCTCGCCAAACAGTAAGTTGTTTGTAACCACTGCCCCAAACTGCTCCGGCTTCATAAAGGTCCTGGCCTGAGACATCTACATATTAATATTGAGATATAATAGTAGCGCCCCCTACTGGCCACAGAAAGTTCCAGTCGTTAGACCTTCTAGAGGCTGGACCAGATCCTCCTCAGCAGGGTTCAGGAAGCCTTCAGAAGCTAATGCTACTTCATTTTCAACATGGGGATTTGTGTTGAAGCGCATTGCAACTTCCATGTTTCATCATGAGAGAGAAAGTTGTTGTAACTGGAACGGACATTGTCCGCTCTGCTCTAAATCTTTCATACAAGATGACAGCCCCGGCCGGTAGACGTCTACATGGCTCAGGCTTGGCAGTGGTAAATTGGCTCAATAGCGCCCCCTACAACATATGAAAGAAGTAGCCCCTGCAGTGTGATTCACCTAGATGTGTGGGATTTAGTAGGCATGTGTATCAGGTCCAGACTCACAGAAAAGCCTCTTGGAGCCGTACCCTAAACCCAGAGATGCTCAAAGGGCTCGAGTCCATGTCCAGTCTCAGGTGTCTGGTGGTTTTAATGGGTGCTGTGTCACTGGCTGTGATCCATCCAGGCTGCTCACAACACGGCCTAGCTATATATAAGGAATTCAAAGCATGAATCTGATATTCTGACTCATTCATACTCTTCTAACTTCTGCTTTATCATGTTATTCCCATTGCATGCTGGGAGAAAATCAGGATGTGAGAAAGAATCAGGAACATGTTGCAGTTCCAACATGGAGAGAAAATGGAAAGCAGCGTGTTGGTAGGAGGAACTAAAGCAGGGACTCTAAAGTCCCGATACTCTCTCAGGCTGTCCTGAGACTCTGAACCTGAACCCTGTTCCTCTCAGACTGACTTCAGATCAGAAGATGAGTGATTTGGAGGAAGAGGGGGACGGAGCAGAGTCTGGAGTATCCGGCTGTCTGTCTATGAAGAACTGGTCCAGAGATCCTCCTCCAGACCTCAGTGATGAACCTGGACCCTCAGACATAAAGTAAGAGACTGCTACCAACTCATTTAATGACTCTGGTTCAGGTTTTCCTGATGATGTCATGTGTTTAGGACCCGACCACCGACCGCGGTGAGGACGCCGTTTTCTATTGGTATTGTTTTTTTTTTTATTTTGAGTAATTTCAGGTGTCGTCCATATCCTTAACGTGGGCGGATGTCCGTCCCCTCTGTCCCCGTCCTCTGTCTCTGTGATTGCGCTCTAACCTCCGTCCTCTGTCTCTGTGATGGCGCTCTAACCTCCGTCCCCGTCCTCTGTCTCTGTGTTGGCATTCTAACCTCCGTCCCCTGTCCTCTGTCTCTGTGATGGCGCTCTAACCTCCGTCCTCTGTCTCTGTGATGGCGCTCTAACCTCCGTCCCCGTCCTCTGTCTCTGTGATTGCGCTCTAACCTCCGTCCTTTGTCTCTGTGATGGCGCTCTAACCTCCGTCCCTGTCCTCTGTCTCTGTGATGGCGCTCTAACCTCCGTCCCCGTCCTCTGTCTCTGTGATGGCGCTCTAACCTCCGTCCCCGTCCTCTGTCTCTGTGATGGCGCTCTAACCTCCGTCCCCGTCCTCTGTCTCTGTGATGGCGTTCTAACCTCCGTCCCCCTCTTCTGACTCTGTGATGGCGTTCTAACCTCTGTCCCCTGTCCTCTGTCTCTGTGTCGGCGTTCTAACCTCCGTCCCCTCTGTCCTCTGTCTCTGTGTCGGCGTTCTAACCTCCGTCCCCGTCCTCTGACTCTGTGATGGCGTTCTAACTTCCGTCCACGTCCTCTGACTCTGTGATGGCGCTCTAACCTCCGTCCCCATCCTCTGTCTCTGTGATGGCGTTCTAACCTCCGTCCACATCCTCTGTCTCTGGTATGGCGCTCTAACTTCCGTCCCAGCGAGACTATACTTCAACAAACTGGTACAGATTGATTGTCTTTCTCTCTGTGTAAGTATGTGTGTGTGTGTGTGTGTGTGTGTGTGTGTGTGTGTGTTCCTGTCTTACCTGTGACTTGTTCTAACTTGTGTAATTGTGTGCACCAGCCAAACGTGAATGATTACACACACACACACACACACACATACAAAGGCAAGGCAAGGCAGCTTTATTTGTAGAGTACATTTCAGAAACAGGGCAATTCAAAGTGCTTTACACAAAATCAGTTAAAAAAAACAGTTAAAAGAAAATAAAACCGATAACACAAAGAAGAAACAGTTAAAAATAAAAAGATAAAACACAAGAATAAAAGTTACAGTGCAGTATAAGAGATTAAACAGTAAAGAAATTAACATAATTTAAAGAAAGGCAACTTCAAAAAGAAAGGTCTTCAGCCTTGATTTAAAAGAACTGAGAGTAGCAGCAGACCTGCAGGTTTCTGAGCCACTCCCACTCAGGTGAAGTGTGATTTCCAGTAGGTGGAGAGGAGGAGCAGGAAGTGAAGTGAGTGCAGACTCTGGAATATCAGGCTGTCTGTCTATGAAGACCCGGTCCAGAGATCCTCCTCCAGACCTCAGTGATGAACCTGGACCCTCAGACCCAAAGTAAGAGACTGTTTTACTGTCAGCTGACCTGATGAAGACAACATGAATTATATTAATGCAGATACTGTTCCTCACTCACAGGGATCTTTACGTGCAACTTACTTTAAAGATTGTTTTTAACTTTTAAAATGTGATATTTATTTTCTCCAAATTAAAAATCTGTTCAAAGTTTGATGTAAATCTGTTGGGTTTCTGATCTAGAACTTAATGAATGGACATTATTAGTATAATAACTTTTGTCTGTTAGCATCAGGACTGTGTGTGTGTTCCTGTTCCTCCAGACTTGTTCTAACTTGTGTTTTTCACCTAAATTGTCACCAAACGTGATTACATGATTACACACACACACACACACACACACACACACACATACAAAGCCACTCCCACTCAGGTGAAGTGTGATTTCCAGTAGGTGGAGAGGAGGAGGAGGAATAGAAGTGAGAGCAGACTCTGGAATATCAGGCTGTCTGTCTATGAAGACCCGGTCCGGAGATCCTCCTCCAGACCTCAGTGATGAACCTGGACCCTCAGACCCAAAGTAAGAGACTGCTACCAACTCATTTAATGACTCTGGTTCAGGTTTTCCTGCCTATGGCATGTATTGATTGTTCTGATTTCTTTAAGATCTATGAAGTCTCTGGACCATATGTGGTCCCTGAAAGCCAAGAACCACCATCCATGGGCAGCACTGATCTAAAAGTTCTCAGCAGATTAGTCTAGCATGGCCAGACGGTGGAATCAGAGAAATTAAAGCTTTTCTCCGATTCATTGGTAGAAATGCAGCTGTAGCAGGTATCTCAGCAGCACTAATGTTATCCACATTCTTACTGAGACACAAACAATGATTTCATCTCCAAAAGAAGCCTGAAAGTCTGAAGTTAGACCAGAAGAACAGAAAGTTGTTGTTCTATGCGGATGATCAAATGAACGTGAGCTATTTCAATCAGCTGATACCTGGTTAAACAAAGCCTGACATGAATGTACTGGAATGTTGATCCAGGCAATCTTCATCATGCATTTGATAGAAAACAGGGCTCAGAACCCAGGAAGCAGACTGGACCTGGACCTGAGACATCACTCTTACATGCTGGTCTTTCACCAGATTCACTTGTTTCAGTAAAAATAGTGATGAAGAAATGTCTCCACAGAGAGAGGAAGAGGAGTGATGTTTCTGAGGAGGAGCAGCCGTCCAGATCCAGAACCAGAGCTGGACTGCAGACAGCCAATCAGAGCAGCTCTAAGCAAAGTAAGTCTGTCCATCTGTCTGCTGATGTCTTCATGTCTCAACACACCACTGCTGTTGGAATACGGAGACATTTGTTGGGACATTTAACATTAGAAATATTCCAGTTTTTACAGTCGTACAGCGCAGACATTAAACATCGGGGGTGATGAAGGACAGAGAGGATTATGGACTACTAGGTACTGGAATGTGTCAGTGATGGTGAATCGGTCCTCGGTAGTACTGACATAATCCGTGTGGGAGCCATGTGGTTTTATGTGTATTATTTGCTGCTGTTAGTCCCCCCCCCCCACCAGGGGTTGCCATGGCGCTGTCAATGTGGCTGTGACTCAGGTGATTTAATCCATGTCCAACAGGGCCCAGGTGTTGGGGGAGAAGGGAGCAAACAGCTTTTTGACCAATATGTTCTGAGAATGGAAAGAGGAATGAAGGATTTCTGTTTGGTATTTCCACATATGAATGGACTCTATGTATGAAACCTGCCTGAGTTTAAAAGAAATGCTGACCGCCGATGGTTGGCATTGGATCACATAGTGCACAGGTCTTAAATAGCTCCATGATCTACCCAGCACCCGGAGGGGACTGGTCTGATAAGCAGAGGGTCCCTACAATCCGGTTGGTACCCTAAAAAGGAAGTCAGTAAATCCAGTACCCAGTCCTAATTTTAAGTCCAACTGAACTTTAACTGCATGTTTCAATATTAATAAGTAATAAAGTCCTAAAAAGAATCAGCAGCTTGTTCTCTCTTTCTCTTTCTTGTTCTGTCTCTCACCTCTGTCCTTTTTTTAGTGGACGTTGGTCGTCAGGAACAGAAGTCCAGGCTGAAGGAGACATTTGAACATGTGACTGAAGGAGCTGAAACAGGAAGTAGAACCCTCCTCAGCAGGATCTACACGGTTCTCTACCTCACAGAGGGACTGAGTGAAGAGGTTAATACCCAACATGAGGTGAGGCAGCTGGAGACCGCTTCCAAGGAGAAGAGCCTCCATCACTCTCCAATCCAGTGCTGCGACATCTTTAAAGCCTCACCTGGCCAACAGAAACCCATCAGAGTGGTTGTGACGAGCGGCGTCGCTGGCGTTGGAAAAACCTTCACAGTGCAGAAGTTCTGTCTGGACTGGGCCGAGGGGTTGGAGAACCAAGATATCAGTCTGGTGATTCCTCTTTCCTTCAGGGAGCTGAACCTGATCAAAGATGAGCAGTACAGTCTTCTGGAGCTGCTCCGTGTTTTCCATCCAACATTACAGGAGGTCCCAGCAGACCAGCTCGCTGCCTCCAGACTTCTCTTCATCTTTGACGGCCTGGATGAAAGCAGACTTTCACTGGATTTCAACAGCGATGAGGCTGTTCCTGATGTCACACACAAGTCCTCAGTCAACCTGCTGTTGACAAACCTCATCCGGGGGAAGCTGCTTCCCTCGGCTCTTGTCTGGATAACTTCCCGACCTGCAGCAGCCAATCAGATCCCTCCTGCGTGTGTTGACAGGGTAACAGAAGTACGAGGCTTCACTGACGCCCAGAAGGAGGAGTACTTCAGGAAGAGAGTCAGTGATGAAGAGCTGTCCAGCAGAATCATCTCCCACATCAAGACCTCCAGGAGCCTCCATATCATGTGTCTGATCCCAGTCTTCTGCTGGATCACTGCTACAGTCCTGGACCACATATTGACTACAGACCAGAGTGGAGAGCTGCCCAAGACCCTGACTGACATGTACTCCCACTTCCTGCTGGTTCAGACAAAGAGGAAGAAGCTCAAGTATGCTGAGGGACATGAGACGAGTCCACAGGAGCTGATGGAGGCCGACGGGGAAGTTCTTCTGAAGCTGGGGAGGCTGGCGTTTGAACAGCTGGAGAAAGGAAACATCATGTTCTACCAAGAAGACCTGGAGCGCTGTGGTCTGGACGTCACAGAGGCCTCGCTGTACTCAGGAGTCTGTTCACAGATCTTCAAAACAGAGAGTGGGATCTTCCAGAAATCAGTCTACTGCTTCGTTCATCTGAGCGTTCAGGAGTTTCTGGCTGCAGTCTACCTGTTCCACTGTTACACCAACAGGAACACACATGTACTCAAGGACTTCCTAGGGAAGAAAGCTATTGATAATGATGAAGATGAAGATGAAGATGATGATGTTGATGATGATGATGATGATGATCATGATGATGATCATGATGAAGAAGTTGATTGGGAAAATGACCCTTACCCATCCCTGGATGTCTTCCTGAAGAGAGCCATGAAGAAATCCCTTGAGAGTAAAAATGGCCACCTGGACCTGTTTGTCCGCTTCCTTCATGGTCTCTCTCTGGAGTCCAACCACAGACTCTTAGGAGGCCTGCTGGGTCAGACAGACAACAGTCCAGAAATCATCCAGAGAGCCATCAACAATCTGAAGGAGATGAACAGTGATGAGATCTCTCCTGACAGAAGCATCAACATCTTCCACTGTCTGACGGAGATGAAGGACCACTCAGTCCATCAGGAGATCCAAGAGTTCCTGAAGTCAGAGAACAGATCAGAGAAGAAACTCTCTGAGATCCACTGCTCAGCTCTGGCCTACATGCTGCAGATGTCAGAGGAGGTTCTGGATGAGTTGGACCTGAACAAGTACAACACATCAGTGGAGGGACGACGGAGACTGGTTCCAGCTGTGAGGAACTGCAGAAAGGCTTGGTAAGTCCAGATTATCATTTTCAATCAGTGTGAAGCTGAGGCCATCAGTATTAGAGGAAACATCCAGACTTTACACACATGAACAATAGAAAGCTTCCACACTATAAAAGATAAAGCTGCTTATTGGAAATAATTCTACATGTTACTCTGCAAATGTCTTAGTTGTGTCCAACGCTGTGAGAATGAGCCGATGGTGATCTAAAGGATCTTCTGTCATCATTAATCCAACAGACGGCCTTTTGACAGTGTAGACAGAGTCAGCTCTGGGTTTCTAGAACGCAGAGATTTCATATACACACCCAGTTATTATTGGGGTCAAGGGTCAGCTTTTCATAATAACTTTCATTTAGTTATTTTTATCATATTTATGAGCAGATTCTGAACTAGTTAATCTTGAGGATGTTTCTGTTCATTTTCATATTTTATAGGCTCTCCGTTGACTTGTATTGTGTGAAGGTTCCTCCTCTTTATTCTGTCTGCTAGAAAACATCAGAACCAGCCCTAAAAGCTGCTGGGTGCTGATCTTCACCACCAAAAGACTAAATAACTCAGAACTTAAGTTTTCATAAGCTGGCGAGCTGAAAAACTCAGTTTTCATAAAGAAAAAAGTGGATCCAGACGTGAGGAATCAGCAGAGAGAATGGGAAGACTGTAGGATCCCACAGCATCATCACACCACCCTGTGTGTTAGCTTACCTTACAGATAGAAGCAGAGAGCCCCCGGTGGGCGTGGCTTTCAGAGTATGACGTGATGCTCTCTGTCTCTATGCAGCAGGTCCGAGGGAACCTTGTACAACTCTGTCATCTCCTTCATATCCACACCAAAATATCCCAAATCAACTTTAAATATGTGAATGATAATCGTATGTATCAGGAAGTGGAGGCGAGCCCCCGCCCTAATATCTCTAATTATTGTTGGATGTGAGAGAGGAACCAAACATCTCCATCCTCGTTGAATAAAAGCTGCACCTTTACCTGGTCTAGTTTCCAACGAGGAGCATCTTTTGAGATGGGCCGAGCTTTTTAGAGCTCGTTCTTCTCCTTTTCCATCTGGTCGCCCTAACATTCAAACTGTTAGACAACGCTTTATTTCATCTCTTATAGTTCATCGTCCCCAATCCTTGTTTTTCTTCGGCCCCGGATGACTGGAGGCGAGCCGATAAAACATTTCTTAAAATATAGAAACTATTTACCAAAAGATGAATTATGATTGTTATTATTGTTGTAAGGGAAGAGGGATGGTTTAAAATATCATGTTCTTCATCTGAATGATCCAGTATCGATTCCACAGAACGGATCTCTGTCTGTCTGCATGGGCGTTTTGAAAGGGGTCCCGTGACCTCTGACCTCAACATATCGGAATCAAACTTCAGACCCTTGTGAATCAAAACGTGATTTTAAGGATAAAAGAGTCAGATTTGATTATATTTTAAATGTTTTATTATCTGTGATCACAGGATTTCTAACTGTCACCTCTCTGAGACTGAGTGTGAAGTCGTGGCCTCAGCTCTGAAGTCCAACCCTTCCCATCTGAGAGAGCTGGACCTGAGTAACAACTACCTGAAGGATTCATCAGTGGAGCGTCTGTGTGCTGGACTGCAGAGTCCAAACTGTAGACTGGAGACTCTGAGGTCAGTTCATGTGTTGTGCTCACATACAGTGTATAACTCACTAGGGCTGTTGGAACACTTTCTGAATATTAAATACAATTTGAATGGTAAACAAAATATTTTTCTTTGACTGCTGAAATTACTATTTGAATGTGATTCTTTATAAATATGTTGGCTAATGTTAGCTAATCTCAGATTTATCTACCCACATGCTTTTTATGTCACGTCTGATAAACAATAACTTATGTGAGTGGGTTGTGGGAGTGAGAAACACAAAGAAACACAAAGCATTGTGGGGCCTGAAGAACCCGGAGCTAACGCTATGTACCGAGTAATGTTAGTACGGACATAGACACACACACACACACACACACACACACACACACAGACCCACACACAGAAACACACAAAGACACACACTAGGGTGACCACCTGCTAATAACCCCAAGGGGGGGACAAGGGGTATGTTTATGAGGGACAATGTGGGACACTGCCTGGTACAGCGGTGCCCGCCCCCCCCACGGGCAGACTCACTAATAATGGTTTACCCATTTCTAGCACATACCACCTTACATGGTGTATTAATAATGCCCTACTCCCCTAAACGTGTAACTGCTGATGTGAGCTCATGAACAGGCCAACCAATGTGTATTTTATCCAAGTAAAGATTCATAATATTTTGAAAATTCAATGAATTGACGGATGCACTTCCACTTACCATTTACTTTAGCTATTTAATTTTATTTATTTTTCATTACAATTTATTATATATTAAGTGCTCAGACTCAGTCTCTTTCTCCATTTTTCAAATTGGAAAGCGAGCATCTAAAAGTTCCTTCCCAGGGTCTGGTATGCACGTGCATGCGCTGTCATGACAACAATGCAAAACTCCTAACACACATACACACACATACATACACACACACACACACACACACACCGGAGGCTGTGTGTCATTCCTCATCCTCCCGTCAGTCCTCTGCTAACGAGCACTGACCACTTCCTGCCGTAGTCCCACTTTTGATGGTCAGCATTTATCCAAAATCAACGCTTATGTTAAAACCCTGACAGGAAATGAGGAGCGGGATGAACGTGACAACGCAGAAAAATACACACACACACACACACACACACACAGACATGTAGATGAAAACAAAGAGACCAAAGTGTGTTTCCAAATGCAGCTGTTTAAAGGATCAATAAAGTTTTTATTGAATTAGAAATTGATTTTCATCATCATCATTTATTCTTTATTCAGATTGGAGCGCTGCTGGTTGTCAGAGACCAGCTGTGCTTCTCTGGTCTCAGCTCTGAAGTCCAACCCCTCCCATCTGAGAGACCTGAACCTGAGTTACAGCAACCTGCAGGATTCAGGACTGGAGCTGCTGTGTGGTTTTCTGGAGAGTCCAGACTGTAGACTGGAGACTCTGAGGTCAGTTCCCTGACTCTGTTACTATTAGAGATCTAATATCTTTAATTAACAACTGAAACTAATTCATGTCCAAACACAACTTCCATCTATCAAGTAGTAAATGTCCTTTAGTTCATATGTTGATGGTTCTTGTAGTCCATCCAGTCTGCATTCCCAGAACATATGTTGATGGTTCTTGTAGTCCATCCAGTCTGTAGTCCCAGAACATATGTTGATGGTTCTTGTAGTCCATCCAGTCTGCAGTCCCAGAACATATGTTGATGGTTCTTGTAGTCCATCCAGTCTGTAGTCCCAGAACATATGTTGATGGTTCTTGTAGTCCATCCAGTCTGCAGTCCCAGAACATATGTTGATGGTTCTTGTAGTCCATCCAGTCTGTAGTCCCAGAACATATGTTGATGGTTCTTGTAGTCCATCCAGTCTGCAGTCCCAGAACATATGTTGATGGTTCTTGTAGTCCATCCAGTCTGCAGTCCCAGAACATATGTTGATGGTTCTTGTAGTCCATCCAGTCTGCAGTCCCAGAACATATGTTGATAGTTCTTGTAGTCCATCCAGTCTGCAGTCCCAGAAGACTTGTGCTTATTAACTGTTGAAGCCATTACTCTGATTTCTGTTTGATCCTCTTCACATGCATGTCATTTATAATCATGCTGACACCTATATTCAAATAATACGGATCAGAATTACTGTTGATGATGATGATGATGATGATGATGGTAACTCTATATGTAGACCTCACCTGGGACAGGTGGAGGTGTGTGTGTGACTAGAGAGCAGAAGGACAAAGTATTTTTCATTTTTTGAGACAAACGGTTTTTTCTTTATGTTAAAAACAAGTTTTATTTATGTTGCTGTTGCAGTTGTGTAAAAACTGAACGGATGACACACACACACACACACACACACACACATACACACACACACATATACACACACACACACACACACAAACACACACACAGACAGCTCCCACATACACACACACACACACACACACACACACAGACAGCTCCCACATACACACACACACACACACACACAGCTCCCAAATACACACATACACACACACACACAGACAGCTCCCACATACACACACACAGACACCAGACATAAACACACAAACAGACAGACACACTTACAATATCACACACACATACACAGAAACAGAGTCATACACACACAAAGAAACACAGACACACACACACAATCACACACATGCACGCACACACACACAGAGACACACACACACATTCACGCACACACACACACACACACACACACATGCTCACAGACACTGAAACACAGATACAGACAGAAGCACAAATAGACACAAACATACACACATAAATTCACTGAAATTGTATGAAACTAAATTAACGAGTCAGTTTTGTAAAATCAATCAATCAAAATGTATTTATATAACACTTTACAGCCAGCAGGGTCCAAAGGGATCCAGAATGAGTAAAACCACATCGTCCAATAGAAAGAGTGAACATAGAAAACAGTAAAACCAGAAAAGGAAACAAAGAAACAGGAGAAAGAAGTCCCCCTCCCCACTGCTCCGTGTTAACAGCCAGACTCAACAGATACGTTTGGAGTTTGGACCTAAAAAGAGCGACATCTTAACAGTGCAAATATCGGGGGGGGGTAACTTGTTCCAGAGCCTCGGGGCAGCAACTGCAAAAGCCTGCCCCCCCCCCATTCATACCTGGACCTCGGTACTTCTAAAACCAACTGATTTGAAGACAGTAATGACCGGTTGTGCTCCCTCAAAGTTAAAGTTTCAGACAAATCCTCTGGGGCGAGACCATTTAAAACCTTAAAAACAATCAATAAAATCTTAAAATCTATTCTAACACGCACCGGGAGTCGATGCAGGGTTAGGGTTCTATAGTGTAAAATATATAATAATGTGTATAATAATATATAATAATGTGTATAATAATATATAATAATGTGTATAATAATATATAATACAGTGTGAAATAATATATAATAGTGTAATGCAGGGTGTAGAGAACGTCTAGATGTATTTGTTAAAAAGCAGCAGCAGCATTTTGCACAAGTTGAAGGCGTGAGATGGACGTCTGATTCAGACCAACACACACACACACACACACACACACACACACACACACACACACACCAACATAGAGAGCGTTCCAGTAGTCCACCCTTGAACTAATTAAACATGAATGGCCTTTTCTACGTTGTGCCTGCTCAGAAAAGGCTCCAGGTGAAGCTGGAAAAGCTCCTTCTAACAACATTACTGATCTGATGATCACATTTCATGCTGCAATCAAAAGGAACCCCTCAAGATGTTGACAGCTGATCTGGTGCAAGATGCCAGAGCTCCCAAACTCACATCTGGACCATTCTGCATGCCCGGAGGACTGAAAATAATACACTCTGTTTTATCATTCAAGTTAAGAAAGTAGTCTGAAAGCCACAACGTAATATCAGTGATACAACTAAGCAGGAGTTTAGTGCCACACTGTCATTTACTTTCATAGACAAAAAGATTTAAAATCATCTGCACAGCAATGAAAACACAGGTTGTTCTTTCCTATAAATGTAAGAAGTCACACACACACACTCACACACACAGACATGTAGATGAAAACAAAGAGACCAAAGCATGTTTCCAAATGCAGCTGTTTAAAGGATCAATAAAGTTTTTATTGAATTAGAAATTGATTTTCATCATCATCATTTATTATTTATTCAGATTGAGGGGCTGCTGGTTGTCAGAGACCAGCTGTGCTTCTCTGGTCTCAGCTCTGAAGTCCAACCCCTCCCATCTGAGAGAGCTGGACCTGAGTGCCAACGAGCTGCAGGATTCAGGACTGGAGCTGCTGTGTGGTTTTCTGGAGAGTCCAGACTGTAGACTGGAGACTCTGAGGTCAGTTCCCTGACTCTGTTACTATTAGAGATCTAATATCTTTAATTAACAACTGAAACTAATTCATGTCCAAACACAACTTCCATGTATCAAGTAGTAAATGTTCTGTAGTTCATATGTTGATGGTTCTTGTAGTCCATCCAGTCTGCAGTCCCAGAACATATGTTGATGGTTCTTGTAGTCCATCCAGTCTGCAGTCCCAGAACATATGTTGATGGTTCTTGTAGTCCATCCAGTCTGCAGTCCCAGAAGACTTGTGCTTATTAACTGTTGAAGCCATTACTCTGATTTCTGTTTGATCCTCTTCACATGCATGTCATTTATAATCATGCTGACACCTATATTCAAATAATACGGATCAGAATTACTGTTTTACTGATTTACTGACTGGTCCTACACACACTCATACACACACACACACACACACACACACACTCAGAAATACACACACACACACACTCACACACACAGACATGTAGATGAAAACAAAGAGACCAAAGCATGTTTCCAAATGCAGCTGTTTAAAGGATCAATAAAGTTTTTATTGAATTAGAAATTGATTTTCATCATCATCATTTATTCTTTATTCAGATTGGAGTGCTGCTGGTTGTCAGAGACCAGCTGTGCTTCTCTGGTCTCAGCTCTGAAGTCCAACCCCTCCCATCTGAGACAGCTGGACCTGAGTCGCAACAACCTGCAGGATTCAGGACTGGGGCTGCTGTGTGGTTTTCTGGAGAGTCCAGACTGTAGACTGGAGACTCTGAGGTCAGTTCCCTGACTCTGTTACTATTAGAGATCTAATATCTTTAATTAACAACTGAAACTAATTCATGTCCAAACACAACTTCCATCTATCAAGTAGTAAATGTCCTGTAGTTCATATGTTGATGGTTCTTGTAGTCCATCCAGTCTGCAGTGCCAGAACATATGTTGATGGTTCTTGTAGTCCATCCAGTCTGCAGTCTCAGAACATATGTTGATGGTTCTTGTAGTCCATCCAGTCTGCAGTCCCAGAACATATGTTGATGGTTCTTGTAGTCCATCCAGTCTGCAGTCCCAGAAGACTTGTGCTTATTAACTGTTGAATTTTACTCTGATTTCTGTTTGATCCTCTTCACATGCATGTCATTTATAATCATGCTGACACCTATATTCAAATAATACGGATCAGAATTACTGTTTGACTGATTTACTGACCGGTCCTACACACACACACACACACACACACACACACAGAAATACACACATACACACACACACACACACACACACACACACACACACACACACATAGACACACACATAGACACACATACACACACACAGTAACACACAAACAGATATACTCATACAGACCCACTCACACCATCTCATACACACACACACACACATACACACACACACACACACACACACTCACACACTCACACACACACATAGACACACACACACACACATACACACACACACACATACACACATAGACACACACACACACACATAGACTAATAGACACACAAAAGCACACAAACACAGACAAATAGAAACACACACAGGCACAAACACACACACAGACATAGACACACACAGACACACACACACATACATACACACACACACACACACATAGAGACAGAGACACAGACATAGACACACACACACACAAAAGCACACAAACACAGACAAATAGAAACACACACAGGCACAGACACACACACAGACATGTAGATGAAAACAAAGAGACCAAAGCGTGTTTCCGAATGCAGCTGTTTAAAGGATCAATAAAGTTTTTATTGAATTAGAAATTGATTTTCATCATCATCATTTATTCTTTATTCAGATTGGAGGACTGCAGGTTGTCAGAGACCAGCTGTGCTTCTCTGGTCTCAGCTCTGAAGTCCAACCCCTCCCATCTGAGAGAGCTGGACCTGAGTTACCTCGACTTGGAGGGTCCAGGACTGGAGCTGCTGCGTGATCTTTTGGAGAGTCCAGACTGTAGACTGGAGACTCTGAGGTCAGTAGAGGGTTGGACTCAGTCCATGCAGTATTGAACTAAACACAGTTAGTATCAACGCACAGATCCAGTATTTCCTGTAGACCTCCAACCTTCTCAGTGAAGCTGTGAGAGGAGAGAGAGGACAGTCAGCCAATCAGATGAGCCAGAAGCTCGTTGTGATCATGTGTTTGAGTTGATGTGAAGACGACTGTTGTTGTTGTGTTGATGTCTGCAGGAAATAAATCAGGATTACAGCTGACAGCATGACGTCATGATCAGAGACATCAACCTGTCCAACCATCAAATCTGATCTCAGTGTTTCTTCTCTCATTTCAACACTAAACAGCTGATCACTTCATCTTTGTCACAGCTCTGAGATCAGTCTGACTGAAGGAAATCAAGTGTTAAAGGTTCATCTGATGAGGATTTAGTGGAACTCTCCCCAGAAGATAACTGCTTTATTCATGTTTCTCCCTTCAGGGTGGAGGGCAGAGTATACAGGGCTGCACCTGCCAGACATGAAGCAGGTGAGTAAATATCTCAAAGAAACATAACGGCTCTTTTAAAGCAGGACCAGGACTGGAGATTAGCTGCTGGAGCTTTAAGGTGCTGGTTGGTCCCAGTAACCACAGCAGGTCTGCTGCTTTCTTCTTCTCTGTCTTCAGTCTCTCATTTCTGTTAAATGTCATTGGAGAAACTCGGTCTTGACTTTGTACCGACCCACTTTGGACGTGGTCTGGACTTAACCATGATGTAATATCTCCATTGTGACTTTATTGGAAGTTGTCAGTAGATAACAGGAACCATGAGGAGAAAGACCTGCTCCAAAGGGCTCTGATGGACCTCTGCTAGACCTTTATTAATGTGGGTCACCAGGATTTCCAAAAGGGAGTTTACCCTCTGCTGTGTCCTCTTGTCTCCCCAGATCCGTCTCCGTCAAAGACAGACCCTGATGTGTCTGAGGACAGCAGAGAGGACCAGCTGTCTCCTGATGATCCAGAGAGGTTGAAGCAGCAGCAGCTTGTGTGTGGAGAGGCTCTCCATACAGATGTCAGTCTTTCACTTTAACATTTTAATTCATCTGTCAGTGGGCAGACTGGGGGGGGGGGTCCTCAGTGTTACCCCCTCCAGGGTTTACTGTTCCTTTACCTTCTCCTCTCTCTCTTCTCTTCCTCTTCATCATCAACTCATTCAATCTCTTCTCTTCTTCCTCATCTCTGAAACCACGAGCTGCTGTCAGACAGTCCTGCAGGCTTCATCTGTGCACATATACAGAGGAAATAGTGCACGTGGAGTAGAAAGGGAAGTGATGGATACAGAGGAAATAGTGCACGTGGAGTAGAAAGGGAAGTGATGGATACAGAGGAAATAGTGCACGTGGAGTAGAAAGGGAAGTGGTGGATACAGAGGAAATAGTGCACGTGGAGTAGAAAGGGAAGTGGTGGATACAGAGGAAATAGTGCACGTGGAGTAGAAAGGGGAGTGGTGAGGATCCTGTCACATAGACAGGTCTGTGAAAGTTGGGGGGGCAGTTTCTAATCAACTCTTCTTCTTCTTCTTCTTCTTCTTCTTCTTCTTCTTCTTCTTCTTCTTCCAGGAAATGTCCCACTTCACAGCTGAGCTGCTGACTGAGTCTGGAGAGACTTCATACAGGTAACCCAGTCCTCCAATCACAGTCCTTCATCATTCAGCAGCTCCACTTTAATCTAATGTCCCCTTTATCTCTTTTTACTGCATCAGGAGACTCCAGCAGAACTGCCCCCCCCCCCCCACGTCACCTGTCCCTGCTTTCAGTGCTTACCCTTCACTTTTAAAGCTCATTCCCTTCTTCCTCCTGCAGCTGCTGCTTCTCTCTCTCAACTCAACACACTGTTGGACCCACAGAGGGAGAGCTGGCTTGTGATTGGCCCTTCTGTGTCCCACAGGTTCAGGTGTCCTGGTCCAGGTGTGTTCCGGTGTGCTTTGACTGGACTGGTGTTTGTTATGACCCAGGAGGCGGAGCTGCGGTACAAGACTGTCCAATGGGATGAGAGCCTCCTCCAATCAGCTGGCAGGATGGCTGCAGGGCCGCTGTTTGACATCAAGTGTTCAGAGGATGGAGCAGTCTGTCAGCTCCACCTCCCCCACTGTGAAACCAAGGATGGTAAAGACAGGAAGTAATACTACTGCACAGATGTGTACTCATGTGTAGTAGTTATACACAAGACTTAACACACTCATCCAGACAGATCACATGTGGAACTAATTAAAATAATAAGGTACAGGGTGGGGGGTCCAGAGTGAATGACTATGGGTTCATTTGAACTCCAGTAGAACCAAATGAAGGGTAGATGAAGCTTCCACCAATACCAGCAAAGGTTAACAGGTCTCTGCTTCCCCAGCGCTGCTTGTTGACGGCCTGCTGTCTGTCGTCCACATCTCTGATGATGGGATGAGCATCTTGGAGCCGCTGAAGATTACAGACACTCATGTGGTCGTGAAGGTCCCCACCTCTCTGCCTTGGGCCTCATCTGGGATCTCATTAGAAGATTTGTGAACCTCTCGCTGCCGATAGAGGCCCAAGTTCTGCTGTTCCTCCGATCTTCATACCCTGCTGGTCCAGTTCTCAATGTGTTACTGCTGCCTGGCAACGTCCCTTTAAATGAGGTAACGCTGTCTGACATCTATGTGCTCCCCGTCTGCCTCAACGCTTTCTCATCTTCCTCATGCTGTGGTAAACATCAGTCTGAGAGCTAGCGCTGTCCTCAGGCTAGTTCATTAGCTGCTATGTGTCTCAGGCTAGTTAATTAGCTGCTATGTGTCTCAGGCTAGTTAATTAGACGCTATGTGTCTCAGGCTAGTTAATTAGCTGCTATGTGTCTCAGGCTAGTTAATTAACTGCTATGTGTCTCAGGCTAGTTAATTAGCCGCTATCTGGCTCAGGCTAGTTAATTAGCCGCTATGTGTCTCAGGCTAGTTAATTAGCTGCTATGTAGCTCAGGCTAGTTAATTAGACGCTATGTGGCTCAGGCTAGTTAATTAGCCGCTATGTGTCTCAGGCTAGTTAATTAGCCGCTATGTGTCTCAGGCTAGTTAATTAGCCGCTATGTGTCTCAGGCTAGTTAATTAGCCGCTACGTGTCTCAGGCTCGTTAATTAGCCGCTACGTGGCGATGGTGTGCAGGAGTCTTCCAGCCTTCCAAATGAAAACCTGATGAAACAGGACCAACCCTTTTAATAATGAACCTCCAATCTGATTGTTTTATTTTATTCTGGAAACCACGTTGTGGACTCTTGTTGTTTTGAGCGGACTAAACTAACCTAGTAAATGTCCTGTTGTTGAAGGTTAAGGAGCAATACGAAGACGCCGAGCACATCCCCATCCCTTCCTACTGTGATGTCAGATATGGTCAGAGTTACAGTGTCCACTGTGAGCCTGATGTCCACAGAATCCAGCCTGAAGTGAGTCCAGGGTCTTGTGGTGCTAACACCATCCTCATGTTGAAGACATGTTCCCATCAGCCAGATTTAAAAAGGACTCGTTGCTTCTGGTTTCAGAGGGCCCCATTTCGCAAGGTATGGACCAAATTACCATCCGACATTTCAAGTTCTCCTGGAGACGATCCCAGAGGACGTGGCTTTAATATTCCAGGACAGCGAGAGGACAGAAGTCCTGAAGTGTGACGTGCGTCTGAGAGGTGAAGGTTGACCCCCCTGCAGCAGGACTCTACCTGATGTCCCCGTTAGACCGCAGTCATACCAAACAATAGATATGGAAAGCTTTGATATGCATTCAGAGACCTTCACATCTCGGTCACTATAGGCGGGGCTAAGCTCCGGACGGAGCCACGGTGCCGCTGTTAAATAGTCTCAGGAAGGAAGTTGTTTTGGTGGAACATGTGTACCTTCAGAAGTAGTTTTAGTCGTCAACAGAGACTCCGATAGGTCTGATAGTCTAGCTAGCTGTCTGGATTTACCCTGCAGAGATCTGAGGACCAGGTAACCATAGTCATCAGATTGGACAGATAGTCTAGCTAGCTGTCTGGATTTACCCTGCAGAGACCTGAGGACCAGGTAACCATAGTCCTCAGACTGGACAGATAGTCTAGCTAGCTGTCTGAATTTACCCTGCAGAGACCTGAGGACCAGGTAACCATAGTCCTCAGACTGGACATATAGTCTAGCTAGCTGTCTGGATTTACCCTGCAGAGATCTGAGGACCAGGTAACCATAAACGTCAGAAATCAGCCGCAGTTTAGAGTCCCAACACAGACAGATGACAGGGACAGAGGTTAGACACAGAGACAGAGGACGGGGACAGAGGTTAGACACTGACAGAGGACGGGGACAAAAGTTAGAAAAAGAAGGTCTCCATCGAGGTAAAGAGATTAATCAGATGAATCCATCACACTACCAAGAAATATGAAATATGAATCTCTCTCTTCGGGTTTCTGATTACTTCTTAAAGGAGAACACTACCTGACAGTATTTCCTCGTTTCTCTTCCAGGTCCAGATGGGACAGATCCACGGAGGAATGTCCAAGCAGAGGACAGTGTCTCCACGGAGGACAGTGATCCCCCAGAAGACAGGCTCTTGCTGGTTCGGGCCCAGTTTGTGACCCGAGTGTCTGATCCAGTTCTGAACCAGCTCCTGGATCACCTCCTTCAGCGAGGAGTTCTAACTGACGGTGAAATGGACTCAGCCAGAACACGAGGCCGAGCAGACAAAGCCCGAGACGTGGTGGACACGGTGAGAAGAAAAGGACGTGAGGCCAGCTCGGTTCTGGTCTCTGCTCTCTGTGAGGTGGACCCGGTCCTCTCCAGAGAGCTGAGATTAATGTGAAGCACCAGACTGTGGAGAGCTGTGATGGACGTCTACAATAAGGGACTGGTCCACGGCGTCTCTTTGGAAGGACACGCTGTTAAAGTCTGCTGGTAATAAGTGGACCTGGACTCTGAAAGAGATGGAGTCCAGTACAGAGCGGATGGAGGTCTTAGTTCAGCCATTAAACGGATACACAACGTCCCTGATAGACCAACAAGAAGCAGAATCAGAAACCTGTGGCCATTCTCTCTTATGGGGCTCTGTGTCCCCCTAGGGGTACTCTGGAGGACTGCAGGGGGTCCGTGTCCCCTACGGCTACTCTGGAGGACTGCAGGGGGTCTATGTTGGCCATTGGTCCTCTTTATAGAGACTCTTTTCTACCAAAATGTTTGTGTCATTTTTTTCGGACATATTCTTTCTTTCTTTTTTGATTTTTGTGAGGTTTTTGTCCTTTTTTATCGTCTTTTAGCCGTTTTTTTTTCGTCTTTTTTTTACATTTAACCAATGATTTTCATATTATTCATTAATAAGATCTCCAAGGCATCTCAGAGTAAATGACTCTGTATCTGTCCTCAGGGTCTTTTCCTTGTAGGAGACAACTGAATTTGTTATGTCTCTGCATTTGTCCTCCAAGGACAAATGGCATAAAGTCTGACAGAAAGCCATGTTTATCATAGCAGGTCCCAGATCCCTGGTCCCAGGTCGAGACCACAGCCTATCCAGAGAGACAAGATGTCCTTTTTCAGCTGAGATAGAATGACCGGTCAAGAAAACTTGACGCACGGAGGACAGATTCAGAAAGACGTAAGAGATCCAACCGTCTGCCTGAGCTAACTAATTGTTATGTTTAAGATTAAACTGGTTTCCAAACAGGGGTTGGTTTTCTTCTGGGGGGGGGGGGGCACTGGATATAATGAAGTGCATTACTGATTGTATTCACACAGACCTGGGGGGCCAGGGGTACTTGGCTTATAACCCCATTCAAAGGGGGGCATTCTGAAACCAGTTTGAGATCAGTGCTCTGTCATGTGACCCGGGCCAGTTTCAGGCTCCAAAAGCCCTGAAAGGTTCGGGGTTTTCCAACATTTTTGTCATTTTTCCCAATATGATAAATTGAATAAAACACCAAATCCATGTAAAGTAGTAGTGATGATTTCTTTGACTTGTGAAGAGTAATGATCGTATGGAGGAAGTAGGAAAACTAACCCATCCACGTTTTCTTTGACAATTTGGTTGAAAGAAACCCAAATATCTGAACTCTTTTTAAGAAATGGGTCATCTTTGACCCGAGGACGACGTTAACGTCCTGACCTAGTTGGGTCATGGGTACCAATTCAGGACCTTCAGGTTGGATCCAGGTCTTAGGTTCATTGCTACCAATTCAGGACCTTCATGGTGGATCCAGGTCTTAGGTTCATGGACACCAATCCAGGACCTAATTGGTGGATCCAGGTCTTAGGTTAATGGATACCAATTCAGGACCTTCAGGTTGGATACAGGTCTTAGGTTCATTGAGACCAATTCAGGACCTTCATGGTGGATCCAGGTCTTAGGTTCATTGATACCAATTCAGGACCTTCATGGTGGATCCAGGTCTTAGGTTAATGGATACCAATTCAGGACCTTCATGGTGGATCCAGGTCTTAGGTTCATTGATACCAATTCAGGGCCTTCATGGTGGATCCAGGTCTTAGGTTCATGGATACTAATTCAGGACCTTCATGGTGGTTCCAGGTCTTAGGTTCATGGATACCAATTCAGGACCTTCAGGTTGGATCCAGGTCTTGAGGCTACCTATGAGTTGCTGTTTGCAGGAGCGTTGGCGTAGCAACGGGTGGGCCAGTGCCACCCACAGCGGCCTGAAAATATAGATGCAGAATTATGGTTTCTAGTCTTAATATGACATGTTTTCCCAGCTCGGGCTGCTGGTGAGGACTTGCATTCGTTGATTTAAATGGGACTTGGTCCATGTTAAGCAGAGTGGAGAGTTATTATGAAAGATTTGGAAATCTATTAGTAGACGTGACATTAATCTGACAATAAAATCGCCAGAGTCTCTTTGTGGCTCCGCTGCTGCTGAATAATAAATAAGTTATGAATTCATCTCTACTTGTTGTTTACGGCCCTGTTTCCACCTACAGGTTATTTAGACAAACGGAGAATCAGCCTCTGAAAACGAGTCTTTCTCATCCCACTGACCCACATATTCAGGCTGCAGACGCAATATCACATGTGACAACAAGGTGGCGGCATAGAGCTACTTTAAAATCCCATAGAAATCACGTCTACGTGGCACTGGACTGTTGATGTGTGTGTTCTCATGTTTGAGTCCTGTGTGTGTGTGTGTGTGTGTGTGTGTGTGTGTGTGTGTGTGTGTGTGTGTGTGTGTGTGTGAAGCAGGTTGCAGGTTTTTTTCTGTTGTCTTTTATATATATATATATATATATATATATATATATATATATATATATATATATATATATATATATATATATATATATATATATGTGTGTGTATATATATATAGACTGAAATTGACTTGAAATATGATGACAACAACAAACTCTGTATGTGTGTTTGGGCCGCTGCATTAGGGTTAAAACTGATCTGTGTTCACATCACTGAGTCCCCCACCCCCACACTGAGGTCATGTGATTTCCAGTAGGTGGAGACCAGAGAGGGAGGAGCAGCAGCCCTGTTGAGTCAGTGTAGACTCATTTAGAGAGGAGAGGAAGAGGAGGAGGAGGAAGAGAAGGCTGGTGGGTGAGTGTCCAACATTTATTATTCTACTCTTAAAGTCTCTCAGACCGTGTGTGTGTGTGTGTGTGTGTGTGTGTGTGTGTGTGTGTGTGTGTCTCAGTGTGTGTGTGTGTGTGTGTGTGTGTGTGCGTGCGTGCGTGCGTGTGTGGTGAGTTAAACTAACGTAGCTGTGTGGTTAGGAACTTCTTATCAGTTAATGTCTGTTGATGTGCATGTGTGTTCTCATGTTGAGTCCTGTGTGTGTGTGTGTGTGTGTGTGTGTGTGTGTGTGTGTGTGTGTGTCCTCTAAATGTGCT
>JABXJD010000860.1:147500-149653 GCA_013375575.1 Percina caprodes | reverse complement strand
CGTCCCTGTTAGTGATGGCGTTGCATAGTCTGTCCCACCAGAGGGCCGCTCTACAACGTCCTGTGATGGCGTTGCATAGTGTGTCCACCAGAGGGCGCTCTACAACGTCCCGTTAGTGATGCGTTGCATAGTGTGTCCACCAGAGGGCGCTCTACAACGTCCCGTTAGTGATGGCGTTGCATAGTCTGTCCACCAGAGGCGCGCTCTACAACGTCCCTGTTAGTGATGGCGTTGCATAGTCTGTCCACCAGAGGGCGCTCTACAACGTCCCGTTAGTGATGGCGTTGCATAGTCTGTCCACCAGGGCGCTCTACAACGTCCCGTTAGTGATGGCGTTGCATAGTCTGTCCACCAGGGGCGCTCTACAACGTCCCGTTAGTGATGGCGTTGCATAGTGTGTCCACCAGAGGACGCTCTACAACGTCCCGTTAGTGATGGCGTTGCATAGTGTGTCCTGAAGGGCGCTCTAGCGTCCCGTTAGTGATGGCGTTGCATAGTCTGTCCACCAGAGGGCGCTCTACAACGTCCTGTTAGTGATGGCGTTGCATAGTCTGTCCACCAGGACGCTCTCACGCGTCCTGTTAGTGATGGCGTTGCATAGTCTGTCCACCAGAGGGCGCTCTACAACGTCCCTGTTAGTGATGGCGTTGCATAGTCTGTCCACCAGAGGGCGCTCTACAACGTCCCTGTTAGTGATGGGCGTTGCATAGTCTGTCCACCAGAGGACGCTCTACAACGTCCCTGTTAGTGATGGCGTTGCATAGTCTGTCCACCAGAGGGCGCTCTACAACGTCCCCGTTAGTGATGGCGTTGCATAGTCTGTCCACCAGAGGGCGCTCTACAACGTCCGTTAGTGATGGCGTTGCATAGTCTGTCCACAGAGGGCGCTCTACAACGTCCCGTTAGTGATGGCGTTGCATAGTCTGTCCACCAGAGGGCTCTACAACGTCCCCGTTAGTGATGGCGTTGCATAGTCTGTCCACTAGAGGACGCTCTACAACGTCCCTGTTAGTGATGGTGTAGCATAGTCTGTCCACCAGAGGACACTCTACAACGTCCCTGTTAGTGATGGCGTTGCATAGTCTGTCCACTAGAGGACGCTCTACAACGTCCTGTTAGTGATGGCGTTGCATAGTCTGTCCACCAGAGGGCGCTCTACAACGTCCCGTTAGTGATGGCGTTGCATAGTCTGTCCACCAGAGGGCGGCTCTACAACGTCCCTGTTAGTGATGGCGTTGCATAGTCTGTCCACTAGAGGGCGGCTCTACAACGTCCCTGTTAGTGATGGTGTAGCATAGTCTGTCCACCAGAGGACGCTCTACAACGTCCCGTTAGTGATGGTGTAGCATAGTCTGTCCACCAGAGGACGCTCTACAACGTCCTGTTAGTGATGGCGTTGCATAGTCTGTCCACCAGAGGACGCTCTACAACGTCCCTGTTAGTGATGGTGTTGCATAGTCTGTCCACCAGAGGCGGCTCTACAACGTCCCGTTAGTGATGGTGTAGCATAGTCTGTCCACCAGAGGACTCTACAACGTCCTGTTAGACAGAGACACAAAAATAACCCCCAAATCCCAGAAAAGTTATTTTTATAATATGGGCACTTTAAAAAATGCGGTTGTTTATAGCGTCCGTGTTCTTCTGGCTGTCTGGACAACGTCAAACTCTTCCTCCGTTACTTCTCTCTGCAGCTTCATGTTTCCACTGAACATTTTGAACTCAGCACCTCACACACACACACACACACACACACACACACACACACACACACACACACACACACACACACACACACGGTTGATATTTTAAGAAAGGTCCTTTAAAGGGACTTCAAAGAGAGCTGCTGCTCCCCGCTCCAGTCTATTCTCTATGAATCCTGTTGACGTTGCAGTCCGCTGAGTCCCGTCCGGTGTATTTGTTCAGCCGGGGACAACCGCTGCGTCCCTGAACTTCACCGCAACGTCCACTTTGGACCCGCCCAAGTCTCTTAGATGACCACGAAAAACACAACATGCAGCGGAGACTCAACCAGCGTTACACAACCAGGGTGCACGACATGCCGAAAATATGCATTAACCCTCGTGTTGTCTTCCAGTCAAAATTGAAAATCAGCACTTTTGTTGATGCTTTTTAATCGTTTTTAACTTTTTCTT
>JABXJD010000860.1:117500-142500 GCA_013375575.1 Percina caprodes | reverse complement strand
GACATCTTGTTAATTTTTTTATTTCCAACACCACGGTAACCGTTGTCGTGGGAGAACGACCCGGCCTGCGTGATTAATCACAATCTCCAATCAGCCTGATCTCGATTTAATTATTAAATAACTGTGATTTTTTTGGGGCTAATAAAGACTTTGATTCTCATTTAATTTTACGAGCCGACTCGTATTTCCCATTCGCATTTCCCGACTTCGTATTTCCCGACTCGCGACTTCGTATTTCCCGACTTCGCATTTCCCGACTTCGTATTTCCCGACTCGCGACTCGTATTTCCCCGACTCGTGACTCGTATTTCCCCGACTCGCATTTCCCCGACTCGCGACTCGTATTTCCCGACTTCGCATTTCCCGACTTCGTATTTCCCGACTTCGCATTTCCCGACTCGCATTTCCCGACTCGCGACTTCGTATTTCCCGACTTCGCATTTCCCGACTCGCATTTCCCGACTTCGTATTTCCCGACTCGCGACTCGTATTTCCCCGACTCGCATTTCCCCGACTCGTATTTCCCCGACTCGCGACTCGTATTTCCCGACTTCGCATTTCCCGACTCGCGACTCGTATTTCCCCGACTCGCATTTCCCGACTCGCATTTCCCGACTCGCGACTTCGTATTTCCCGACTCGCGACTCGTATTTCCCGACTTCGCATTTCCCGACTCGCGACTCGTATTTCCCCAACTCGTGACTCGTATTTCCCCGACTCGCATTTCCCCGACTCGTATTTCCCCGACTCGCGACTCGTATTTCCCCGACTCGCATTTCCCCGACTCGCATTTCCCCGACTCGCGACTCGTATTTCCCCGACTCGCGACTTCGTATTTCCCGACTCGTATTTCCCGACACGCATTTCCCGACCGCATTTCCCGACTGTATTCCCGACTCGTATTTCCCGACTTCGCATTTCCCGACTCGCATTTCCCGACTCGCGACTCGTATTTCCCGACTTCGCGACTCGTATTTCCCGACTCGCATTTCCCGACTCGCACTTCGTATTTCCCGACTCGCGACTCGTATTTCCCCGACTCGCATTTCCCCGACTCGCGACTCGTATTTCCCCGACTCGCGACTCGTATTTCCCCGACTCGCATTTCCCCGACTCGCGACTCGTATTTCCCCGACTCGCGACTCGTATTTCCCCGACTCGCATTTCCCCGACTCGCATTTCCCGACTTCGCATTTCCCGACTCGCGATTCGTATTTCCAACTCGTGACTCGTATTTCCCCGACTCGCATTTCCCCGACTCGTATTTCCCGACTCGCGACTCGTATTTCCCCGACTCGCATTTCCCCGACTCGCATTTCCCCGACTCGCGACTCGTATTTCCCCAACTCGCGACTCGTATTTCCCCGACTCGTATTTCCCCGACTCGCATTTCCCCGACTCGCGACTCGTATTTCCCCAACTCGTGACTCGTATTTCCCCGACTCGCATTTCCCCGACTCGTATTTCCCCGACTCGCGACTCATATTTCCCCGACTCGCATTTCCCCGACTCGCGACTCGTATTTCCCCGACTCGCATTTCCCCGACTTGTATTTCCCCGACTCGTGACTCGTATTTCCCCGACTCGCGACTCAGGCCTTCTAACATGTGTTCTTCTCTCAGACTCGTCCCCTCTGTCAGAGGCAGCGGATCTGGACATGGACGGCCGGGTGATGAAAGGATCCAGAGAGAGGTCAAAGGTCAGTCTGACATTCACTCTGACTCCTCCCAGTCTTAAGGGGGTTTATCAGTGGAGACAGTTCTCAGCACATCTCATCCAGTCCTTCCAGCTGCAGAGTTCGCTGGTGCTATGCTAGTGCAAGTCAATGGTAACTGCTAGCCTGCCGCTAAAAACAGTCTCACCCACTCCACAGTGCACCTAGGGCAAATAAATCCTAACGCCAGACTATCGCTGGAAATTAGAGGGGGACACGGGAATCAACCCATCCCACCCCAGCCCACAAAAATACTCCCGATGACATGACTCCCCCAGAAAAAAACAATCCTGTCCTGTGAGACCCCGAGAGAAAGACTACCGGATCCTGTCCCGCTCCCATTTCGTACCCTATGCTGCTATGTTGTTGTTGTTGTTGTTGTTGTCGTCACAGGCCTATTACAGCCATAACTGCTTCTGTCTGTCTGTCTGCCTGTCTCTGTGTGTGTGTGTGTGTGTCTGTCTCTGTGTGTGTGTGTGTGTGTGTGTGTGTGTGTGTGTGTGTGTGTGTGTGTGTCTGTCAGAATGAGGCCAGCTTCTACAACGTGGATCTGGAGCGAGGTCCCACAGGTTTCGGTTTCTCTCTGAGGGGGGGCAGCGAGTACAACATGGGACTGTATGTTCTGGGACTGATGGAGGGGGGGCCGGCCCAACGCAGCAACAAGATACAGGTATACACACACACACACACACACACACACACACACACACACACACACACACAGTGACCCAAAACAACCTCACAGAAAACAAAAATGAACAAAGAGAGAACCCGACTACAAAGAGATACAAAATGTAGGGGCGGGGGGGATTGCTTTGTTTTATTGAAACACATTAAAATTTCTTGGGGGAGGACGCCTACCCCCAACAGGGACGTTGTAGAGCGTCCTCTGGTGGACAGACTATGCAACACCATCACTAACAGGGACGTTGTAGAGCGTCCTCTGGTGGACAGACTATGCAACGCCATCACTAACAGGGACGTTGTAGAGCGTCCTCTGGTGGACAGACTATGCAACGCCATCACTAACAGGGACGTTGTAGAGCGTCCTCACATCGTCCTCATGTTGTCCTCATGTTGTCTTCATGTTGCCCTTATGTTGTCTTCATGTCCTCATGTTGTCCTCATGTTGTCCTCATGTTGCCCTCATGGTGACCTCATGTTGTCCTCATGGTGTCCTCATGTTGTCCTCATGTTCTCTTCATGTTGTCCTCCTGTTGTCCTCATGGTGTCCTCATGGTGTCCTCATGGTGTCCTCATGTTGTCCTCATGTTGTCCTCATGTTGTCCTCATGTTGTCCTATATCAATGATCTTTTTAATTACCCAAAGTAACATGATTGATTCCACACAACAACAACAAAAGTGTTGATTTTGAGTTTTGACGGGAAGACACGACGAGGTGAAGAGACTCTAACGGTGTGGTGTCCCGGCAGGTGTCGGACCAGCTGGTGGAGATCAACGGAGACAGCACGTCGGGGATGACCCACAGTCAGGCTGTGGAGCAGATCCGGAGGGGGGGGCACCGAATCCACCTCGTCCTCAAGAAAGGAAACGGATACGTGCCCGACTACGGTGAGACACACTGACGCAGGACGGACGGACAGGAAAAATACTTAAAGTACTTAAAGTACTTAAAGTAGCAGAAAAAGTGAAGTACTTAACCCCCCATGTTGTATTCGGGTCAAATTGACCCGTTTTCAGTTTTTTTGTCATAAAAAATGGGCGTTAAAAAAAAGTCAAAATGTTAGAATTCGAAATATCAAATAACTTTGGAAAAAATATCAAAAAAGCATCTTGAAAAAGTGACAAAAATGTGGGAAAAGAATTAATCGAGTTTCATGGCCGACGGGAAGACAACACGGGTTAAAACCTCATGTTGTCCTCATGTTGCCCTCATGTGGTCCTCATGTCCTCACGTTGTCCCCATGTTGTCCCCATGTTGCCCTCATGTGGTCCTCATGTCCTCACGTTGTCTTCATGTTGTCTTCACGTTGTCCCCATGTTGTCCCTCATGTTGTCTTCATGTTGTCCTCACGTTGTCCACACGTTGTCCACACGTTGTCCACACGTTGTCTCCATGTTGCCCTCATGTTGTCTTCATGTTGTCTTCATGTCCTCACGTTGTCCCCATGTTGTCCCCATGTTGTCCCCATGTTGCCCTCATGTGGTCCTCATGTCCTCACGTTGTCTTCATGTTGTCCTCATGTTGCTAAATGAGGTTTATTGACCATAAATTTCCAAAAATAACTAAACTATAAAAAAAAAAGTTAGTTTACCTTTAGTGTTTAACTAAACTTACCCTCAATCATCCAATCACAGCTGGGACTCTCCTGACTTTGTACTTTGACTTCCTGTCCTCTTCCTCCTGTATTTCCTGTCTTCTTCCTCCTGTACTTCCTGTCTTCTTCCTCCTGTACTTCCTGTCCTCTTCCTCCTGTTCGTCTTGTCCTCTTCCTCCTGTACTTGCTGTCCTCTTCCTCTTCCTCCTGTACTTCCTGTTCTCTTCCTCTCCCTCTTATACTTGCTGTCCTCTTCCTCCTGTACTTTCTGTCCTCTTCCTCCTGTACTTCCTGTCCTCTTCCTCCTGTACTTCCTGTCCTCTTCCTCCTGTACTTCCTGTCCTCTTCCTCAGTGGAGTTGTCCAGCCTGTCTCTCTGTATGACCAACTCCAAACAGGGTGAACCCTGCTTCTATGTGATCGGACGCACTGAAAACTCGCGGTTGGTAACGTTCTCTTCTCCTCTAACACTCCTTTCATTTCCTTTCACTTCTCACTCTCATCCCTCCATCTTTGTTTCATTATTAACAACCTTCAGCCATCAGTCCTTCTTCATCGCAGCACGTTAAAATGTGTGAAAACGTGGTTTCTGTTGTTGTTTTTTTCAACCTGGACCTTATTTCCCTCATGCATTGGTGTTTAAGTGACTATGAAATTGGAAACAAGCTGAATAGAAACAAGCTGTAATGTTACCCTACAGGACAGATGTTCAGCATCAGGTAGAAACAAGCTGTAATGTAACCAGCCAGCATATCTCCACCAGACTCCATGTAAATAATCACTACTTTTAGCGTGTATAGAGCAGCATATCTCCACCAGACTCCATGTAAATAATCACTACTTTTAGCGTGTATAGAGCAGCATATCTCCACCAGACTCCATGTAAATAATCACTACTTTTAGCGTGTATAGAGCAGCATATCTCCACCAGACTCCATGTAAATAATCACTACTTTTAGCGTGTATAGAGCAGCATATCTCCACCAGACTCCATGTAAATAATCACTACTTTTAGTGTGTATAGAGCATCATATCTCCACCAGACTCCATGTAAATAATCACTACTTTTAGTGTGTATAGAGCAGCATATCTCCACCAGACTCCATGTAAACAATCACTACTTTTAGCGTGTATAGAGCAGCATATCTCCACATGTAAATGGGTGAATTAAGAGTTTATTCCAACCAGACCAGAGTGGTGATTGTTGGAACAGGAAAGATGAACCAAGACGGCTTTTGGTAGTTTTATTAGTTTCTGTTGACTTTGAAAGAAGTGAGTTTTACGATGATAAAAGTAGTGATTATTTACATGGAGTCTGGTGGGTTTGGTGATGCTGATTTCTGTTTTATGTTAAACTAAAAGGATCTTACTTTTTAACTAAAAGGTCTATCTCTGTAGGGATCCATCCCATAATCAAAAGAGAATTTAAAATGGATGCAAACAGACGCTGAATATTTGTCCTGTAGGGTTACGGCTTGTTTTGGTCTGGTTTAATACTGGACCAGTTTCAAAAGGTTGTCGTTCCCATCAGTCATTTAGACACAAAAACATATGAACTTAATGATGTGGTAGATGTGTTAATAACAGTTACATGTCATCATTAAGTTGTGTTGTTGTTGTTATGTGTTAAGACCATTTTAAAGATGTTAATATTGTGCCTTCCGTCTGACAGTAGAAGAAGAAGCTCAGTGAAAACACAGCAGCATCAGGTGGACGCTGGAGGAACTGCAGCTCAACATTTTTATTTCTCTGTTTGTCTGCCAGGACCTGAGGAAGGAGCCCTCTCCCCTTCCTCCTCTTTACTCACAGAGGAGACACATGTGGAAACAGTAACCGTGACAACCGCCTCCCTCGGCCTGCAGCAGAGGGGAGGAGGTGGTACAGAAAGAGGAGGAGGAGGAGAGAGGAGGAAGACAAGGAGAGAGGAGAAACCAAACGAAGAACAGGAGGAAGAGGAGGGTTAGGGCCTCCTGATTTGGACCTAGATGCGGTGGAGGAGGAGGCACGAGAGGAGGAGGAAAAGGAGGAGAAGGAGAGGAGGAGAAGCCAGACTGTTAGGCAGAAGGGGACACGGGAGAACCAGAGGAGCAGGGGAGGAGGAGCAGAAGCTTACCCAGGATCAGTGCTCGATCCTGGGAAGCGATGCTCCGCCGGAGGGTGGAGGTGGAGGTGGAGGTGGAGGAGAGGAGGCGGAGGCCGAGACGAAGAGCAAGAGGAGGGTGACAGCGGCCCACAGAGAGGGGGAGGGGAGGCGGGAGAAAGACGACAGCACCGCCCGCCGAGCAAAGCATTCTGGGAGTACCGGTACGCCTCAGCATCAGAAGGCCGTGTTTTCTTTCCTCATGCCGAAGGACAGCGAGAATGAATTCGACAGCGAATCAGCAGCCAGCTTCTCAGAGGTCAGCCAATCGGCAGCCAGCGTCGCCACGGCCGCCGGGTGGAGGGAGGATTCCAATTGGAGGAGAGCCGAGTCGCCGTGGCAACAGGGGAATGCCCCGGGCCCCTGGCTGAAGCCGAGTCCACAGAAACTGACAAAGGTTTTGATTGGCTGTCGGCTGGGTGGCCGGGAAGCTCTCTCTCTCTGATTGGCTCACAGCGAGGACATTCTCGTTTTCTTTTTTCGCTGATATCCTTTAGTGGCTACTAATAAGGGCTTTTTTGATTGGCCTGCTCACAGAAGACCCGCCTGTGCCTGCGTCTTATTGGACAGCAGACATTTTCCGTTCCTGCTTGAAGGATTAAAAAGCAAGCAGACAAAGACTTGTTTTTGATTGGCTGGTGGGTGGGTTTTGAGGCCTCTGATTGGCCAATGATATCACAGCTGCACACACAGCCGCCGAATTAACCAACAATTTTGCTTTCATTTTACCCATCATCCCTCAGTGCATCCTGAGACCTGCACCATGAAGCCATGACAGTGTGTTATCCAGTTAACTTTGGGCTTAACATTCTGGTATCACGCCGGTTCACCTTTGATTTAACGCAACTTCAGAGGAGCCAATCAGAACCTGTCAGTCAGCGTCAGGTAGCGTCCACTAAAAGTTGTGTTGTTGCTGCTGACAGACTCAGATTATTATTTTAAGTGTCTGACAACATTATGGGATGGATCCCTACAGAGATAGACCTTTTAGTTAAAGAGTAAGATCCTTTTAGTTTAACATGAAACAGAAATCACCATCACCAAACCCACCAGACTCCATGTAAATAATCACTACTTTTAGCGTGTATAGAGCAGCATATCTCCACCAGACTCCATATAAATAATCACTACTTTTAGTGTGTATAGAGCAGCATATCTCCACCAGACTCCATGTAAATAATCACTACTTTTAGTGTGTATAGAGCAGCATATCTCCACCAGACTCCATATAAATAATCACTACTTTTAGCATGTATAGAGCAGCATATCTCCACCAGACTCCATGTAAATAATCACTACTTTTAGTGTGTATAGAGCAGCATATCTCCACCAGACTCCATATAAATAATCACTACTTTTAGCATGTATAGAGCAGCATATCTCCACCAGACTCCATGTAAATAATCACTACTTTTAGTGTGTATAGAGCAGCATATCTCCACCAGACTCCATGTAAATAATCACTACTTTTAGCGTGTATAGAGCAGCATATCTCCACCAGACTCCATGTAAATAATCACTACTTTTAGCGCGTATAGAGCAGCATATCTCCACATGTAAATGGGTGAATTAAGAGTTTATTCCAACCAGACCAGAGTGGTGATTGTTGGAGCAGTGGAAAGATGAACCAAGACGGCTTTTGGTAGTTTTATTTTGTTTCTGTCCACTTTGAATGAAGTGTGTTTTACGATGATAAAAGTAGTGATTATTTACATGGAGTCTGGTGGGTTTGGTGATGGTGATTTCTGTTTCATGTTAAACTAAAAGGATCTTACTCTTTAACTAAAAGCTCTATCTCTGTAGGGATCCATCCCATAATCAAAGAGAACTTAAAGTGGGCGCAGGCGTTTTCGAGCGTTTTTTGGACGCGCATTAAAAGTTATTGTTCCGTGGTACAGACCCAATCACTTCGGGTAGAAACCTCCTGTGACGCTGAGCAAATGAGGACGAGGAACAACTGGATACACTCTCCTGCCTTCATCTAAAACGCATGTTAGCTTTGAGAGCTAATTTACGGTTGGGCCAACGAGCTCGTTAAAAATGGAAACGTTTTCCTTTCGTTCCCTCATTTAGATACCCGGAAACCCAGAGTTCTCTGAGAGCACAATCTGAATTTGCTCTTGAGCTACTCTGGCGTCGAGTAACGCTGCTCATTAACTATGCCATCGTAGCCGAGCTACACCAATCACATCGGGGTATCCGATGTAGGCGAACCAGAGGCCAGATGCACCACTCACATATGTGTTTTATGAGTTGCATATTCAAAAGATTTCATTCTGGAACTGGGACTGAAGGCAGGAGAACGAGCTAGCATGCTAGCGCTAGCATGCTACGGTTAGCCACCTCGTCTCTAGTGACGTAGAAAGCCGTGCAGATGTTGGACAGCTCACCCGGAGACTGGAGACAGAGGACACTCAGAAACCGGATCAGAGGACATTCAGAAACCAGATCTCACTCAAAACACCATGCATGGCTATTTGTCCAGGTGTGTGTGTGTGTGTGTGTGTGTGTGTGTGTGTGTGTGTGGAAGCACCAGAGACACAAAATAACCCCCAAATCCCAGAAAATGTGATGTTTTTCATAATAAGGGCCCTTTAAATGGACAAAGTGGGTAACTAGCTTCATGATGCAGTGTTTCTGATCACTGATGTCGGGTAACTGAGTGAGCGTGAGTCTTTGCTGCTCTCTGTTTTGTCACATCACCTTCATCCTCCTCCTCCTCTTCCTCATCATCATCATCATCATCATCTCCAAACTCGTATGCAAACAAAATGAGAACCGGCGACGGAGCCGTCCTGTGATTATTCTGTAATCTGAGCATGTGAATATCACTCTGGAATGATTTTTTTATTTTTATAAGCTGAACATGTAAAGGCTCAATGGCATTATTATTAGATTTATTATTATTATTATTAGATTTATTATTATTATTATTAGATTTATTATTATTATTATTAATAATAATATTATTATTAGAGATTAAATAGAACAGAGATGATCTGATTTGCCTGCTTGCTTGTAAAAAAAAGAAGAAAGAAAACGTTGCCCTGATTGTGTAATAGAGCCATAACACACACACACACACACACACACACACACACACACACACACACCTGTTTGTTTCTATAGTAACAGCCACGGTGGAGCAGGTAACAAAGCATAACAAGTGCCTCATTATATTTCAGCCTTTGTCCTGCAGAGCGGCAGCAGGCAAAGCCCCCACGCCACGTATGCCACTTCCTGTTCAGATACCCCCACGCCACGTATGCCACTTCCTGCTCAGACACCCCCCCCCCCACACCACGTATGCCACTTCCTGTTCACACCTCGCCACGTCACACACAGTCCGCCATATCCCGTCGCCTCTCGTCACCACCAAGCCGGTCAAGCCCCCTGTGCCCCCATAACCCACTGATGAGAGTCATGGGCTGTTCTTACAAACCATTCGTACATATCGCTATGAAAAGTAAAGTGATCTGCGTTGGGGGCCTGGAGGTCACCTTCTGTCGGCTACGTTTAACTGTGAGGTGCCCGGGTTGGTTCAGTGGTAGAGCGGGCGCACGTGTACTGAGAGGTTTATGCCTCGACGCAGAGGTCCAGGGTTCAAATCTGACTTGTGACCATTTCCTGCATGTCTCTCATCCCCCAATCACATCCGTCTGTCAGTCTGCCTGTCTCTTTTTCTGTCTTTTTCTGTCTGTCTCTTTGTCTGTCTCTTTTTCTGTCTGTCTGTCTCTCCGTCTTTTTCTGTCTTTCTCCGTCTTTTTCTGTCTGTCTCTCTCTTTTTCTGCCTGTCTGTCTCTTTTTCTGTCTGTCTGTCTCTCCGTCTTTTTCTGTCTTTCTCCGTCTTTTTCTGCCTGTCTCTCTCTTTTTCTGCCTGTCTGTCTCTTTTTCTGTCTGTCTCTCTCTTTTTCTGTCTGTCTCTCCGTCTGTCTGTCTGTAGTTACACCATCCACTCCCTCCAGAAAAACGTGATTATGCGATCGCGTATTCGATGCATAATCAGACATTTTTTCTAAATAAGCTGCACTTTCGCTGCATAAATTGCCGATTTTCGGGCAAAATAACGCCGGGCTCGCATGATGTCATAATCCGCATTTTCGTTTTTGCAAAATTAGTCCCAAATATTTCAGCAGAAAGTTGAGAAATGTTGCGTTCACGTCCCACTAGAGCAGCCGTTTTCCCCTGTTGCCATGGGAACGTTATGAAGTGACGTAACTACGCGACCAGACGTCTCCCTCCGGTTGTCCTCGGGTCGAATGGACCAGATCACAAAACCTTCTGGATCACAACTATGACAAAAAGGGACAAATGTTGACAAAAAACTACAAAAATGGAGAAAAAAATATCAACAAAAACATTATTTTTTGCAAGAAAAGAAAGGGAAGAATGGAATTTAAGTAAGGGACAAATGAAGGAAATTAATGGAGGAAAGGAAGGAAACAAAGGAAGGAGAAGGAAACAAAGGAAGGAAAGGAAAGAAAGGGAGGAAAGGAAGAAAAGGAAGGAAAGAAAGAAAGGGAGGAAAGGAAGGAAGGAAAGAGGAAAGAGGGATGAAAGAAAGGAGGGAAGAAAGGGCAGAAAAGAAGGGAGGAAAGAGGGAGGAAAGAAAGGAAGGAGAAGGAAAGGAAGGAAAGGAAAGAAAGGAAGGAAAGGAAAGAAAAGGAGGATATGGAGGCAGGAAAGGCAAGAAAGGAAGAAAAGGAAGAAAGGGAGGAAAGGAAGGAAGGAAAGAGGGAGGAAAGAAAGGAAGGAAAGAAAGAAAGGGAGGAAAGAAAGAAAGAAAGGAAGAAAAAAATAATTTTGCTAATTAAAAAAGAAAAATGCTGAAAAAGTGGCCAAAAAAAATCACAAACATTGGAAAAAGCGACAAAAAACATTTTTAAAAAGCGACAAAAAAAAGGAATAAAATTGACAAAAAACGTCAAGAAAAGTGTAGAAGAAGAACTACAACACGAGGGTTGAGATGCATAAACATCCGCATGTTTCATCACATTTTTTAAGAAAACGCGCCGCAGAATCGAGGATTTTTGCAACAATCAAACTGACTACATCTCCCACAATCCCCTGCGCTGCCTTTTAGCCCCGCCCCTCAGCCTGCTCTCTCTTTTGAATAAAGGTGATTTTGGATCTTTCTTCTTCTTCTATGCATTTTGTAAAGACTGTCTGCCGTTGGTCAGCTGATCGGAGGATCATCAGCGGACTCTAATCCTAACAATGGGTCTGAATATTCAGGTTCTAGATTCAGGTTCTGGATTCAGATTCAGGTTCTAGATTCAGGTTCTGGATTCAGATTCAGGTTCTGGATTCAGGTTCTGGATTCAGGTTCAGGTTCTGGATTCAGGTTCTGGATTCAGGATCAGGTTCTGGATTCAGGTTCTGGATTCACACGTGTCATCATCAGATCTTCTCTCGGACCGAAGGACGAAAGGGACACTGTCGCTTTAAGAAAGTGGAAAAGTCGTCTGGAAACACAAAGCTCCCAAAAAGCCCAAGATGGCGTCCTCAAATGTCGAATGTCTTCGAACGTCAACAGGAAGTGACATCACACAACATCGCTTAGAGCCCCGTTAAGAAGCTGCCGTCAGAGAACGTTTACGTCACGTTTACGTAACGGTGATAACTGATTAATGAATTTAATTGATTCATCTTTGCAGCTCTGGGTTTTAATTAAGTATTTAAGGATGAAGGGAAGAATTAAGGAGGTAGTGAACGTAGGGAAGAAGGTAGCAAAGGAAAGAAAGCAGGGAAGGGAAGGAAGAAAGGAGGAAAAGAAGAGGAGATGAAGGAAGCATAGGAGGAAAGTAAAAGAAGATGTGAGAAAGGATGTATGTAAAGGGAGGAAGGGAAGGAAGGAGGAAAGAAAGGAAAGGACGGGAGGAAAGAAAGTAAAAGAAGAATGCATATGGAAAGCTAAGAAAAGATGTAGGCTATGTAAAGGGAGGAAAGGAAGGAAAGAAAGGGAGGACAGGAAGGAAAGAAAGGGAGGACAGGAAGGAAAGAAAGGGAGGGCAAGAAGGAAAGAAAGTGAGGAAAGGAAGGAAGGGAAGGAAAGAAAGGGAGGATAGGAAGGAAAGAAAGGGAGGAAAGGAAGGAAAGGAAGGGAGGACAAGAAGGAAAGAACGGGAGGAAAGAAAGGAAGGAAGGGAAGGAAAGAAAGGGAGGACAGGGAGGAAAGAAAGGAAGTAAGGGGAGGAAAGAAAGGGAGGGCAAGAAGGAAAGAAAGTGAGGAAAGAAAGGGAAGACAAGAAGGAAAGAAAGGGAGGATAGGAAGGAAAGGAAGGGAGGACAAGAAGGAAAGAAAGGGAGGAAAGAAAGGAAGGAAGAGAAGGAAAGAAAGGGAGGACAGGGAGGATAGAAAGGAAGTAAGGGGAGGAAAGAAAGGGAGGGCAAGAAGGAAAGAAAGTGAGGAAAGAAAGGGAAGACAATAAGGAAAGAAAGGGAGGACAAGAAGGAAAGAAAGGGAGGAAAGGAAGGAAGGGAAGGAAAGAAAGGGAGGATAGGAAGGAAAGAAAGGGAGGACAGGAAGGAAAGGAAGGGAGGACAAGAAGGAAAGAAAGGGAGGAAAGAAAGGAAAGAAAGGGAGGACAGGGAGGAAAGAAAGGGAGGATAGGAAGGAAAGAAAAGGAGGAAAGAAAAGAAAGAAAGGGAAGGAAGGAAAGAAAGAAAGGGGGGATAGAAAGGAAGTAAGGGAGGATAGGAAGGAAAGAAATGCAGGAAAGAAAGGAAGTAAGGGGAGGAAAGAAAGGGAGGATAGGAAGGAAAGAAAGGGATGACAGGAAGAAAAGAAAAGGAGGAAAGAAAGGAAGGAAGGGAAGGAAAGAAAGAAAGGGAGGACAGGAAGGAAAGAAAAGGAGGAAAGAAAGGAAGGAAGGAGAGGAAAGAAAGGGAGGATAGGAAGGAAAGAAAAGGAGGAAAGAAAGGAAGGAAGGGAAGGAAAGAAAGAAAGGGAGGATAGAAAGGAAGTAAGGGGAGGAAAGAAAGGGAGGATAGGAAGGAAAGAAAGGCAGGAAAGAAAGGAAGTAAGGGGAGGATAGGAAGGAAAGAAAGGGAGGACAGGAAGAAAAGAAAAGGAGGAAAGAAAGGAAGGAAGGGAAGGAAAGAAAGAAAGGGAGGACAGGAAGGAAAGAAAAGGAGGAAAGAAAGGAAGGAAGGAGAGGAAAGAAAGGGAGGATAGGAAGGAAAGAAAGGGAGGACAGGAAGAAAAGAAAAGGAGGAAAGGAAGGAAGGGAAGGAAAGAAAGAAAGGGAGGACAGGAAGGAAAGAAAAGGAGGAAAGAAAGGAAGGAAGGAGAGGAAAGAAAGGGAGGATAGGAAGGAAAGAAAAGGAGGACAGGAAGGAAAGAAAAGGAGGAAAGAAAGGAAGGAAGGAGAGGAAAGAAAGGGAGGATAGAAAGGAAAGAAAAGGAGGAAAGAAAGGAAAGAAAAGGAGGAAAGAAAGGAAAGAATTTTGCACGAAGTTTTGCATGTAGACTCGTAACCCTCATCACAAAAAGACATCAAAAGAATTTTAATAGTTCTGAAAAAAATAGTTAAAAGAAGTTAAAGGGGACCAACTTCCTGCCGGTGGCAGTCAAAACAGGAAGTGATGCGTATCTTGGAACGCGTTATTCCAAATTAGAGGAAACTGGCGGGCGCCTGCGAGGGCTCGTTAATCGCTGCCTGCGGCTTTAATTGATTTCCTTTCAGCTAATTGAATCTTCTGGTAAACAGTTACACAGTGTACAAGTCTAGGGCTTTTATTGTGAAAGGTAGGGAGGGGAAAGAGTGGATCCTTTGTCAAGGTTGAAAGGAGTAATAAAGTTGGTTCAGACGACGGCGCCTCCGTGTTGTTGTTATAATGCTCAGAAGTAGAGGCTCAACGTGATTGGCTGATCCCCGTTCTGTGTGAAAGTCATGACAAAAAAAAACCCATCAGAGCTGGAGTCATGTTAGCTTAGCTTAGCATAAACACTGGAAGCAAGGGGACAGCTAGCCTGGCTCTGTCCAATGATCAAAACCTCTGAAGTTCACTGAGCAACATCAACACAAACAGAAATGTGAGCGGTCTTTATGCTAAGCTAGGCTAACACAGACATGCAACTCACTGACAGAAACTGATGAGCTATTCCTTTGACATGCTAACGCTAGGCTCTGCTAGCTATGAGTTGTTTTTTTCTTGACCAAATTGAGACTTCCTGTCACAGTTATTGACCTCCACTGAACTTCACTCACCGCTGTAGTCACAGTACTAGCTTAGCTTAGCATAAACACTGGAAGCAGGTGGAACAGCTAGCCTGGCTCTGTCCAAAGATCAAAACCTCTGAGGGGCGTCTTATTCAATTTTATAGCATTTGAAACCAATTTGAAGTGTTTTTGAAATAGTATTGAGAGTAAAAGTTGACATATTCCAGTCTGTGATTATCATCAACATCCATTCCTTTAATTTTAGTCTCAATAATTCCTAATTTCTGCTTTTCTAACTCAAACATTAGGTATAATTTCCTATAAATGAGCTTTATTGACCATAAATTCCAGAAATAACTGTAAAACTAAAGTTAATAAGTTAGTGTTACGTAGTGTTAAACGTCAAAAAAAGGGACAAAAACGTGAGAAAAAGTTAAAAACATCAATAAAAGTGTTGATTTTCTATTTTGACGGAAGACAACTCGAGGCTTCAGTAACAACAGGCCGTCTACCAGCCTCCCTGTGCACCATATTGTTATGAATATTTAATTTGTTACGATGCATTTTCCCATAACTTTTGTAATTTTACATGTTTAAAAATATCAAAATTAATATTAATATCGCAATATCACATTTTGTCAATATTGTGCAACCCTAAAAAACACTGAAGCAAATGTAGATATATCTACGGAGGTAAACATAATTGTATATATATATATATATATATATATATATATATATATATATATATATATATATTCTATGGAGGTAGGCTAACGGTCAGAACGCGTCGGATGCCCGTCCCAAGATGGCGGCGGAGCGGCAAAGCTGCACGCTGCACGCCGGCGCCGGTCTCTACGGTTCTAACCGTCAGGTTGCCTAGCAACCGAGCCTGTGCAGGTGTTGTTGCTCCTACCTGTCCGCCGAGTCGTCCTCAGTCAGCGGTCTGTCCTCACGTGCAGCACGTTGTCTCGCCGCGCGGTCTTCACCTGTCTGTTCCGTAGCCGCCAACACCAGGACCCACAATGCACCTGCGGCCAGCGGACATACTCTGTGGGTGTGCTTGATTTGCGCCACTGAGCGTGCCCGCCGGACGGTGCACGAGTTGCTTGATTAATCTCTCGTGGTAGAAGGTGATGAAGGACATTTACACCTGTTTCAGATGCTGAACCGGGTCAATGTCAAAGGTCCTATATCAGAAATTTGGGTTTCTTTCACAAACACAACAACGGGCCCAGTTCATTACTTTCATTACATTTTGGGAGTTTTATTCAATATCATTTTGATTTATTTTATTATTTTATGAGAAAAGTTGAAAAAGCCCAGAAAAAAAGGGACTACAAGAGCGACAAAAGAGACAAACAAGACGACCAAGACCAAGACCAAGACCAAGACAGATTTTTGGGGACGTCTCGCTCTGCAACACGAGGGTTAAAATCCTCAAATATAGAACTGTTTTAAATTAAGATTAATACTAAAATGTCTGTTATAGATTAAAAAAACAACAGAAGCCTAAGAATGAGCTCTATAGAGGGACTAGTTTTGTCTCCAGAGTGAGACATTCAGGAACCAGATCAGAGGATCAGAGGACATTCAGGAACCAGATCAGAGGATCAGAGGACATTCAGGAACCAGATCAGAGGACATTCAGAAACCAGATCAGAGGATCAGAGGACATTCAGGAACCGGATCAGAGGATCAGAGGACATTCAGGAACCGGATCAGAGGATCAAAGGACATTCAGAAACCAGATCAGAGGATCAGAGGACATTCAGGAACCAGATCAGAGGACATTCAGGAACCAGATCAGAGGACATTCAGAAACCAGATCAGAGGATCAGAGGACATTCAGGAACCGGATCAAAGGATCAGATGACATTCAGAAACCAGATCAGAGGATCAGAGGACATTCAGAAACTAGATCAGAGGATCAGAGGACATTCAGGAACCAGATCAGAGGATCAGAGGACATTCAGGAACCCGGATCAGAGGATCAGAGGACATTCAGGAACCAGATCAGAGGATCAGAGGACATTCAGGAACCAGATCAGAGGATCAGAGGACATTCAGGAACCTGTATAATATAATATGGACACTTTAAAGTGTGTTGGACAGACAGGTCGTCATTTCTGTCCTGTGATAATTCAATTTAAAGAACTTTATTTATCTTTTTGGGCAGAACGTCGGCGCTGCGTTGATGTCGGAGGCTCTGGTGCAGCGTCAGGAGTTGTCGGTTCGAATCCTCCGCTGCCTCGGAGGAAAAACGAAGCAGGTCTTTTATTCTGAAAAGCTCAGCGAGCTATTCATTCGTCTTCCTGTTTGAAACTAATGATGTCACGACTTGTTGGACTGTTAAAAAAAAAAAAAACACAATCAGCTGTCAGACGGCTGTCTGGCTCACCACATCATAGGACTACATTTCCCATCAGCCCCGGTGCTCCCGGTCCTTCTACTGGCCACTAGATGCTGCTAAACCATTATTAACATATTATGTCAGACTCACAACTCAATTAAACCTTATTGAGGTGTTACACACACACACACACACACACACACACAGACAAACACACACACACAAAAATACACACACACACTCACAGAGACACACAAGCACACACACACACACGTACGAAGACATATACAAAGACACACACACACTCACACACACACACACACACACACAGAGACACACACACACACACACACAAAAACACACACACTCACACACGTACGAAGACACATACAAAGACACACACACAGACACACACACAAAAACACACACACACACACACTCACACACGTACGAAGACACATACAAAGACACACACACACACAGACACACACACAGACACACACACAGACAGACACACAACCCCGATGCGATGATGTCACAGATGTCACGTGAGTTATTATTAGATACGAATAAAAAGCTTTTATGGAACCTGTGTGGTGTTTTCATTCAGCTTGTTATTGGACAGAATGTCTGCTGACACGTCTGTGACATCACATGTATGACGTCTCGGGGGGGGTGCACAGTGTCCTGCTATACCATGAACTACTACAAAGAACTACTACAAACTACTATTCTCTGTGACTGTTATTGCCGCTCTTCATTCTAACCCCAACCGGTCCTCAGACACCGCCTACCAAGAGCCTGGGTCTGGGCCTGGGTCTGGGTCTGGGTCTGGGTCTGTCCCAGGTTTCTGCCTAAAAGGAAGTTTTTCCTCGCCATTGTTTCACTGTTGCTTGCTCTGGAGGAAACTACTAGAACTGTTGGGTCCTTGTAGATTATGGAGTGTAGTCTAGACCTACTCTATCTGGTCTAGACCTGCTCTATCTGGTCTAGACCTACTCTATCTGGTCTAGACCTACTCTATCTGGTCTAGACCTGCTCTTTCTGGTCTAGATCTACTCTATCTGTAAAGTGTCTCGAGATAACTCTTGTTATGAATTGATACTATAAATAAAATTGAATTGAATTATATATACACACATATATATGTGTGTATGTATACACACACACACCCCCACCCCGTCTCCCCTGTCATGTCTTCAGCTGTCCTGTTGTATAAAGGCCCAAAAAATAATCTTAAAAAAAATCAGGGGTCCCTGGAGACACAGAGGGAAATAAATGGATAAAACAGTCACGTCTTTCCTCAGATGTGTGTGTGTGTGTGTGTGTGTGTGTGTCTGTATGTGTGTGTGTGTGTGTGTCTGTGTGTGTGTGTGTGTGTGTATTCGGGGTACGTTGCTTCATAATACCCCCCCCGGGTGTTTAACGAACAAACTGTACGCTCACCAACCGTTTACTGTGTGTGTGTGTGTGTGTGTGTGTGTCTGTGTGTGTGTGTCTGTGTGTGTCTATGTGTGTGTGTGTGTCTGTGTGTGTCTGTGTGTGTGTGTGTGTGTGTGTGTCTGTGTGTGTCTATGTGTGTGTGTGTGTGTCTGTGTGTGTGTGTGTGTGTGTGTGTGTGTGTGTGTGTGTGTGTGTGTGTGTGTCTGTGTGTGTCTATGTGTGTGTGTGTGTGTGTCTGTGTGTGTATGTGTGTGTGTCTGTGTGTGTGTGTGTGTGTGTGTGTGTGTGTGTGTGTCTGTGTGTGTCTATGTGTGTGTGTGTGTGTGTCTGTGTGTGTGTGTGTGTCTGTGTGTGTGTGTGTGTGTGTGTGTGTCTGTGTGTGTGTGTCTGTGTGTGTCTATGTGTGTGTGTGTGTGTCTGTGTGTGTGTGTGTGTGTGTCTGTGTGTGTGTGTGTGTGTGTGTGTGTGTGTGTGTGTGTGTGTGTGTGTGTGTGTGTGTGTCTGTGTGTGTGTGTGTGTGTGTCTGTGTGTGTGTGTGTGTGTGTGTGTGTGTGTGTGTGTGTGTGTGTGTGTGTGTATGCGCTGAGTTGCTAGTGTCATCCATCAACAGAGTGTCATCAGATGGAGACAAAAGAGAGAGAGAGAGAGAGAGAGAGAGAGAGAGAGAGAGAGAGAGAGAGAGAGAGAGAGAGAGGTAACAAGCCTTTCGGCCGGCCTCCGACCACCAACCGCCCTCTGTTCCTTCTGTTCATCTCCCTTTTCCTCTCTTGGCCTTTTTTTCTGGGTCCGGAAAACCAGAAGCCTCCTGAGTTGCACAAGAGCGGCCTCCATGCAGCCTGGGGGTGATAACAGCAGTCTGCTTTCACATCCACACATGATGCTCCTTACACAGGCTGAGGCCTCTCTGTCACACTAAGACCCTCTGGGCAACAACTGGAGAAGCTAATGAAAGCTAATGGAAGCTAATGGAGGCTAACGGAAGGTAATGGAGGCTAACGGAAGCTAATGGAGGCTAATGGAAGCTAATGGAGGCTAACGGAAGGTAATGGAGGCTAATGGAAGCTAATGGAGGCTAACGGAAGCTAATGGAGGCTAATGGAAGCTAATGGAGGCTAACGGAAGCTAATGGAGGCTAATGGAAGCTAATGGAAGCTAATGGAAGCTAATGGAGGCTAACGGAAGCTAATGGAGGCTAATGGAAGCTAATGGAGGCTAACGGAAGGTAATGGAGGCTAACCGAAGCTAATGGCATCTTTAAACAGTGGCAGTTGCACAATAATGCACCCTGATCTATTCTATCCTATCCTATTCTATTTTTATTTTCCTTGGATCAGGGAGGCTCCAAAATCATGGTAGCAGCTGTCACCATGGTCCCGCTACACGTCCTGCGATGCCGTGTTCATCCTGCTACGTCCTGCTACGTCCTGCTACATCCTGCTACGTCCTGCTACATCCTGCTGGGCCTTGTAATGCTGCACAGTGTCCTGCTATACCATGAACTACTACAAAGAACTACTACAAACTACTATTCTTTGTGACTGTTATTGCCACTCTTCATTCTAACCCCAACCGGTCGACAGACACCGCCTACCAAGAGCCTGGGTCTGGGTCTGGGTCTGGATCTGTCCCAGGTTTCTGCCTAAAAGGAAGTTTTTGTCCCACTGTTGCTTGCTCTGGAGGGAACTACTAGAACTGTTGGGTCCTTGTAAATTATGGAGTGTGGTCTAGACCTGCTCTATCTGGTCTAGACCTACTCTATCTGGTCTAGACCTGCTCTATCAGGTCTAGACCTACTCTATCAGGTCTAGACCTACTCTATCTGGTCTAGACCTGCTCTATCTGTAAAGTGTCTCGAGATAACTCTTGTTATGAATTGATACTATTAATAAAAATTGAATTGAATTATTCTATCCTATTCTGTGGGTGTGCTTTGTGCAGGTGAAGCGAGCAGAACTCACTGCAGCGTCTGTCACAAAAAAAGGCGAGTAGAGTCGAGGAGGAACCATCACCTCTCTACTGAGCATGTGCAGCTCCCAACAAAGATCTCACTCTGGAGATAAAACTAGAGAGATGTCTCACTCTGGAGGTAAAACTATTGAGATGTCTCACTCTGGAGATACAACTAGAGAGATGTCTCACTCTGGAGATAAAACTAGAGAGATGTCTCACTCTGGAGATAAAACTAGTGAGACGTCTCACTCTGGAGATAAAACTAGTGAGATGTCTCACTCTGGAGATAAAACTAGAGAGACGTCTCACTCTGGAGATAAAACTAGAGAGATGTCTCACTCTGGAGATAAAACTAGAGAGATGTCTCACTCTGGAGATAAAACTAGAGAGATGTCTCACTCTGGAGATAAAACTAGAGAGATGTCTCACTCTGGAGATAAAACAGAGACCTGAACACACAGGGTGAGAACAGGATCTGCAGCAATGTGCAGAACAACAAAAATATGGTGTTTTTAGAAGATGTAACCATGGAAACCTATTCTACAACCTCAAAATACAGTTATGGACCTGAAGACAGGCAGAATATGGACGCTTTAAGGGAAAGAATCAGTTCACAGGAAGATTTATTTATAAGTTTATTAAAGATGAGGAAGAGGAGGAAGCAGAGGTCAGAAGGGGACCGGCATGGACAGATTGGTCTCTGATTGGTCGGATTTCCTGCTCCTCTTCTTTTTATTGGTCACTTTACGGTTTCTGGTTTGGATTCCGTCTTTCTTCATCGCCAGTGGCCGGTTGACCTGAAACACACAGAGTACACAGCTCAAACACAGGCTGTCTCTAAAGATGGCCGACGCGTCTCCACTTCCTGTCAAATCTCCCGGATACGGGTGTCGCTCCCGATGTGAGTCTCATGCTCAGATTTAAACGGTTTACGACATAACAGTCATACTGAAATTAGTGAAATCCATAAAATAAAGTTTTCTCATTACGAACAATAACAGAAGATGGAAATCATTTCAGAAACGTTGTAGCTAGCTATGATTGGTTGATGCTAACGTTAGCTCAAAACACCATTCAACTGACAGCCTTTGTTGTGTTTGATGCTAACGTTAGCTCAAAACACCATTCAGCTGACAGCCTTTGTTGTGTTTGATGCTAACTTGTAGCTAAGCTAACAGTGAACCAACTTCATTAAGTAGGTCCATTTTTACTGTGTTGACGTTACAGAAGTCTCTCGTTAGCATCTCGGAGGCTACTTTAGCAATACACCTTGTGTAGTGTGTAGTAGTACCTTGTGTAGTGTGTAGTAGTACCTTGTGTAGTGTGTAGTAGTACCTTGTGTAGTGTGTAGTAGTACCTTGTGTAGTCTGTAGTAGTACCTTGTGTAGTGTGTAGTAGTACCTTGTGTAGTGTGTAGTAGTACCTTGTGTAGTGTGTAGTAGTACCTTGTGTAGTGTGTAGTAGTACCTTGTGTAGTCTGTAGTAGTACCTTGTGTAGTCTGTAGTAGTACCTTGTGTAGTGTGTAGTAGTACCTTGTGTAGTCTGTAGTAGTACCTTGTGTAGTGTGTAGTAGTACCTTGTGTAGTGTGTAGTAGTACCTTGTGTAGTCTGTAGTAGTACCTTGTGTAGTGTGTAGTAGTACCTTGTGTAGTGTGTAGTAGTACCTTGTGTAGTGTGTAGTAGTACCTTGTGTAGTCTGTAGTAGTACCTTGTGTAGTGTGTAGTAGTACCTTGTGTAGTGTGTAGTAGTACCTTGTGTAGTGTGTAGTAGTACCTTGTGTAGTGTGTAGTAGTACCTTGTGTAGTCTGTAGTAGTACCTTGTGTAGTCTGTAGTAGTACCTTGTGTAGTGTGTAGTAGTACCTTGTGTAGTCTGTAGTAGTACCTTGTGTAGTGTGTAGTAGTACCTTGTGTAGTCTGTAGTAGTACCTTGTGTAGTGTGTAGTAGTACCTTGTGTAGTGTGTAGTAGTACCTTGTGTAGTGTGTAGTAGTACCTTGTGTAGTGTGTAGTAGTACCTTGTGTAGTCTGTAGTAGTACCTTGTGTAGTCTGTAGTAGTACCTTGTGTAGTCTGTAGTAGTACCTTGTGTAGTCTGTAGTAGTACCTTGTGTAGTGTGTAGTAGTACCTTGTGTAGTGTGTAGTAGTACCTTGTGTAGTCTGTAGTAGTACCTTGTGTAGTGTGTAGTAGTACCTTGTGTAGTCTGTAGTAGAGCCCACAGGCGTTGCAGACTGCGTCTCCTGCAGAGTTTCTCCTCCACAGCGTCGTCGTTTCAGTCGAACAGTTCACACAGCGAGCTCCTTTCCTCTGACTCACAACCTGGAAACACAGACACACAAAAAGGAACACATTTATACATTGTCTGTGTGTCTCTGTGTGTGTGTGTGTGAGCGTCTCTGTGTGTGTGTCTGTGTGTGTGCGTCTGTGTTTGTGTGTGTGTGTCTGTGTGTGTGTCTCTGTGTGTGTGTGTGTGTGTGTGAGCGTCTCTGTGTGTGTGCGTCTGTGTTTGTGTGTGTGTGTCTGTGTGTGTGTGTCTCTGTGTGTGTGTGTTGTATGTGTGCGTGTCTCTGTGTGTGTGTGTGTGTGTGTGTGTGTGTGTGCGTCTCTGTGTGTGTGTAGGTGTCTCTGTGTGTGTGTGTGTCTCTGTGTGTGTGTGTGTGTATGTGTGTGTGTAAGCGTTTTTGTGTGTGCGTCTGTGTGTGTGTGCGTCTCTGTGTGTGTGCGTCTGTGTGTGTGTGTAGGTGTCTCTGTGTGTGTGTGTGTGTGTGTATGTAGGTGTCTCTGTGTGTGTGTGCGTGTGTGTGTGTGTGTGCGTGTGCGTGTGTGTGTGTGCGTGCGTGCGTGTGTGTGCGTGCGTGCGTGTGTGTGTGTGCGTGCGTGCGTGTGCGTGTGTGCGTGTGTGTGTGTGTGTGTGTACTAACAGCTCTTCTCTTGGGTATCAGCAGCGGCCTGTTGTTGGGTTTCTGTTGAAGGCAGCAGGTGTTACACAGGTGTCGACCCGCAGCGTCTCTACTCCACAGGGGGGCGCTGCTGGTCCCACAGCTCACACACTCACGCTGCTCTAAACACACACACACACACACACACACACACACACACACACACACCCACACCGAGAAAAACATTAAACATCCTGTGACACACCGCTCACACGTCTTCATAAAATCTCAGTTTTTCGGTGCGACAGCGTATAAAAAGTAGCATCAAAGTGGCGCCAAAATGAATGGGAGTCAATGGGATGCTAACTTGAGTGCTAGGTAGCATCAAAATGGCGCCATAGGAACTACACTTAGAGAGGAGAGGCTTACGACATTGTTGTGTACACGTGTTGCTACTTTTTGTTGGGGGCTGAACGTGGTAACGAACAGGTAGATATCTCACCTGGTGCACTGCTCCATCCCAATGACAGACTGCCAGGTAACCAATCACTGGAGGAGGAAGAGGAAGGGTAAAGGCTGCCATAGTAACCGTTCCATCCAGGTGTTGAGGAAAAGAGACAAGTTGGGGGCGGAGTCTCTGCAGGACTACCATATAAGGAGGAAGGAGGAGGAGGCGGGGCATAAGCACAGCTGGAGTCGTCCAACCAGTGGGAGGAAGTGAAGAACTGGTGACTGGCAGCTCCCAGCCGCTCGGCATCGTGGGACATGTTTGGCAATTGGAGGAAGGTGTGTAAAGGGGCGGGGCTAACCTGTGAGAAAAAAAACAGTTATTTGTATTCGTTAAGATCAGATAGGAGTCATAAGGTACATCCCATGTCCCCTATCTGACAGTCCTCGAGTCCTCGGTAAAGGCCGTCTCAAAGCCCTTATCTCTGCCCCGAGGAGCTAGGAGCGAGGATGGAGGAGGGATCTCTGAGGAGCTATGAGCGAGGTTGGAGGAGGGATCTCTGAGGACCTTTGAGCAAGGATGGAGGAGGGATCGCTGAGGAGCTAGGATGGAGGAGGGATCTCTGAGGACCTATGAGCAAGGATGGAGGAGGGATCGCTGAGGAGCTAGGAGCGAGAATGGAGGAGGGATCTCTGAGGAGTTAGGAGCGAGGTTGGAGGAGGGATCTCTGAGGACCTTTGAGCAAGGATGGAGGAGGGATCGCTGAGGAGCTAGGATGGAGGAGGGATCTCCAAGGAGCTATGAATGAGGATGGAGGAGGGATATCTGAGGAGCTAGGAGCGAGGTTGGAGGAGGGATCTCTGAGGAGCTATGAGTGAGGATGGAGGAGGGATCTTTGAGGGGATATGAGCGAGGATGGAGGAAGGATCTCTGAGGAGCTATGAGTGAGGATGGAGGAGGGATCTCTGAGGAGCTATGAGTGAGGATGGAGGAGGGATCTTTGAGGGGATATGAGCGAGGATGGAGGAAGGATCTCTGAGGAGCTATGAGTGAGGATGGAGGAGGGATCTCTGAGGAGCTATGAGCGAGGATGGAGGAGGGATATCTGAGGAGCTAGGAGTGAGGATGGAAGAGGGATCTCTGAGGAGCTTTTTACAGCCTTTTTATAGCCTCTGTCACCTTTTCATCGCCTATTCGTTGCCTTTTTGTCGCCTTTTTCGTTGCCTTGTTGTCATGGTAACTGCAGGACTAGGACTCTGGTTACCTCCTCAGATCTCTGCAGGGTAAATCCAGACAGCTAGCTAGACCATCTGTCCAATCAGAGTCTCTGTAGACGACTAAAACTACTCCTGAACGTACACATGTTCCACCAAAACAACTTCCTTCCTGAGACTATTTAGCAGCGGCACCGTGGCTCCGTCCGGCGCTTAGCACCGCCCACGACGATTGTGATTGGTTTAAAGAAATGCAGATAAACCAGAGCAGGTTTTTCTCCCTCCATGGCGCTGTGGAGGAGGGTCTGGTTATGTGAGACTAGTTACCAGCTAATGCTGAACAAGACATTTCGAGGCAACCAGAGTGGATATTAAACGTGATTCTGACCTGTGTGTTGAACATCGGTGTGTGGTA
>JABXJD010000860.1:105000-107500 GCA_013375575.1 Percina caprodes | reverse complement strand
CTACTGGAGCTGCTGCCCCCGAGACCCGATCCAGGATAAGAGGACGAAGATGGATGGATGGAGAAAGTCTCAGTTCGTCATAAAATTAGAAAGACTCGTTAGCCTAAAAGTGTCTAAGTGACGTCTCTCTAGTTACAAAGTCGGTGTTTTTGTGTTTTTTATCGGCCGTTATAAATGCCGATACGATAGATCGGGAAATACCTAATATCGGCCGATAATATCAAAACCATTACCTGTCCACCCCTACTTCCTACATGCGTGGTCTCACCCGGTGCATGATGTCGTTGTGATGCAGGAAGGCCACGCCCTTCAGCAGCATCATCATGTAACCTTTGACCTGAGCCGGGGTCAAAGGTCGGCGAGAGTTCCTGATGACCTCGGAGAGGTCGGAGAGCATGAAGTCAAACACCAGGACGAAGCCCGTCCCGTGAGGGAAGACGTCCTTCAGCTTCACCACCTGAGGAAGAGGACGAGGAGTGTGACGGCCAAAATACACCGGAGGGACCGAAGAGACACAGAGAGACACACACACACACACACACACAGACACACACACACACACATACAGATACAGACACACACACACACACACAGACACACACAGACACACACACACACACACACACACAGACACACACACACACACATACAGATACAGACACACACACACACACACACAGACACACACAGACACACACACACACACACAGACACACACACACACACACAGACACACACACACACACACATACAGATACAGACACACACACACACACATACAGACACACACACACGCACGCACACACACGCACGCACTCGCGCACACACACACACACACACACACACAGACACACACAGATACAGACACACACACAGACACGCATGCACGCGCACACACACACACACACACACACACACACACACACAGATACAAACACACACACAGATACAGACACACACACACACACACACACACACACACAGACAAACACACACGCAGATACAAACACACACACACACACACACACACACACACACACACACATACAGACACACACACACACGCACACATGCACGCACGCACACGCGCACACACACACACACACACACACACAGACACACACACAGATACAAACACACACACAGACAGACACACACACACACACACACACACAGATACAAACACACACACACACACACACACACAGACAGACACACACACAGATACAAACACACACACACACACACACACACATACACACACACACACAAACACGCACACACACACACACACGCACGCGCGCACACACACACACACACACACACAGATACAAACACACACACAGACAGACACACACACACAGACACACAGATACAAACACACACACAGATACAACACACACACACACACACACACACACACACACACACACACACACACACACAGGATGAGAGAGAGCTGTGTTGTAGAGTGGAAAAGAACGAGAGATGAGTATGACCCTACGCGGTGTGTTCCCGCCGGGAGGCTGACCCCTGACCTCTGACCCCTGACCTCTGACCCCAACATGGCGTCCTCTGTGATACTCACGTACTGGTTGTCTTCGATCTCCTGCAGGGCCTTGATCTCCCGTAGAGCCTGGTTGGGGATGCCGTCCTCCAGCCGCCTCAGGGCCACTTTCTTCAGGGCCACGGTCTCTCCGGTCTGGCAGACAACACGCCGTCATCAACAGACCCAATCTGCTTCGCTTTTCTTTATTTTTATTTTTTTCAGTTTTTTAGCGGTGAACCAGAATAAAAAATCTGCTAAAATTAAAACATTTAAAAAATTTTTTTTAATGAATACATTTTTTATTCATTTTTATTTTTCATTCATTCATTTATAAGTAATGTTTATCATTAAAAAATGAGGCGTAATGTGTTTTGCTGCTTGTGATGACGTGTTCTCAGTTTTTATTTTATTTTTATTTATTTATTTTTTACAGTTTTCAGCTGTTAACCAGAATAAAAATCTGCTAAATTAAATAATCAAGTTAATTTTTTTTTTTTTTTTATTAATTTATAAGTAATGTTTCTAATTAAAAAAATGTAGCGTAATGTGCTTTTCTGGTTTCTCAGGTCCTAATAATCAATACTTTACTACTGATAAATCAAGGTACTCAGGACACTGTATTTTAGCTGTAAATAAAGGTCTTGGGGATTGAAGTGAACTAGTCCTGGTTCTGAGTATTTACCTCGATGTGTTTGGCCTTGAAGACGATGCCGTGAGCTCCTTCTCCGATCCGACCCAGAATACTGTACTGCTCCATGTTTTCAATGTCTCTGCATCAACCCGGAGCGCGGGTCTGAGCGATGGACCAGGACCCCGGGTCTGAGCGGCGAAGCAGGAGCGGCGAACCAGGAGCAACGACCCGGAGCGCGGGTCTGAGCGATGGACCAGGACTCCGGGTCTGAGCGGCGAACCGGAGCGCGGGTCTGAGCGATGGACCAGGACCCCGGGTCT
>JABXJD010000860.1:97500-100000 GCA_013375575.1 Percina caprodes | reverse complement strand
GAAACCTATTCTGGTCCAACCTCAAAATCCAGTTATGAACCTGAAGATGAGCAGAAGATAATATGGACCTTTAACCCTCCTAGCCCTAAGGCCATTTTTACAGTTCATTGTCCGTCTGGATTTATTTTATAAAAAAGCTTGTAAAACACCAACCCTGTTGTCTACAGTCAAGATATGAACATCATTTTTTTCAGGACAAACTGGGTTATTAGAATATTTGGGCTGCAGTGAGCTCACCTGCATGTTAAAAATGGTTGTAGGACCTTAAAGACAAATAAATAAACAAAACGGAACATGAATCTTCCAGATATGTATTGATATCACACACAGATCAATAAAACCTAAGCCATTTTACTCTCTAAAACACTTCTCATATGTCTTGGGAGTCACATTGTGAAGAAATAATCATTATAACTTATACAGTTGACAAAATACATGCATTTTTTCAAAGAAAGTCAAGGCGCTTTTGCCCTCATGACATTTACTTATGCCAATAATCAACATAATAATGTCATATTTATTGATATTACACCCACAGCAATGCTACACAAGCAATTGTGTGTCTAAAACAGTTCTCCTATTGGCCTTCCATACAACCGTTTGGCCTTCCATACAGCCTTTTGGCCTTCCATACATTTTGGGTGACGTTGTCTCCCATATATGGGCATGCACCCCATATATGGAGTCCTTGACTTCCGTACACAAAGGACGGACGGCGCTAGCGGCAGAATTGAGCAACGCGATGAATTATGGACAAAAGTGGATAAATCTTGGATGTAAAGGTATGGATTTAATGCTCAACGAACCCCAAAAAAGGCAGAAGTTCCAGGCTGGATAGAAAATCACCTGTAGAGGCTAGAAGGACCCGGAAAAGACCTCCGTAACCACTAACTCGTTAGCGTTTAGCCACAATTTTCGGCGAGTTTCTATGTGTTATGGATGGTTAATGATTGAACTATGAATCAGAGGTGCTTTTTAGGCTCGTGGGCGAGTCTCTCGGGTTCAGAGGGTTAAATAGTTCTCCACTCCGATTTGAACTCATTTCTACGGTGTTGATGTGTTCGTGTGTCTGTTACATTTCTGTCTCTTCTCTTCTTTCCCGTCAGCGAGGACTCGTCCCGAATCTTTGTTGCCGTCGGTTACGGCTTCTTCGTGGAGATGAACCACGACGAGGCTCTGCGATTCATCGACAAGAAGACGAGTCAGCTCACTGCGTCAGTTCATCATCACGACTTTAAAAAACACAAATGATTCCTGTTCTGTGTTAGAGAGCTCAGCTGGAGCTTACAATAAAGTTTTGTGAGTTTGAACAAAGTGGATTTCTGCGGATAAAGGTTGACTGAGAGATGCTAACGTTGTGCTAATGTTGTGCTAATGTTGTGCTAACGTTGTCCTAATGTTGTGCTAACGTCCTAATGTTGTACTAATGTTGTGCTAACGTTGTGCTAATGTTGTGCTAACGTTGTCCTAATGTTGTGCTAACGTCCTAATGTTGTACTAATGTTGTGCTAACGTTGTGCTAATGTTGTGCTAACGTTGTCCTAATGTTGTGCTAACGTTGTGCTAACGTTGTGCTAATGTTGTGCTAACGTTGTGCTAACGTTGTGCTAACGTTGTGCTAACGTTGTGTTTCAGCTTCACAGAGACGCTCACCAAAGACTCGGCCAAGATCAAAGCCCACATCCGCATGGTGCTGGAGGTCCGGTCACTTTATTAATATTCATCAAATCAGCCGCCATCCCATAATTTATCAATAATTCCTTATTTCTTTCTGATATTTTAGTAATATTTTTATCATATTTTTTAGTAAGTTTTTTGTGAGTCTATAAGATATTTTCTGATATTTTTTGCATTTTTTCTGATATTTAAGTAATATTTTTAATATTTTAGTAATATTTCTATCAGATATTTTACTAATATTTTTTCTGATATTTTAGTATTTTTTGTGATTTTTTTCTGATATTTTACTAATATTTTTTGTGAAATTTTAGTATTTTTTCTAATATTTTCTAATATTTTAGTATTTTTTCTGATATTTTCTATTTTAGTTATATTTTTAATATTTTCATATTTTTTCTGATATTTTCTAATATTTTAGTTATATTTTTTATAATATTTTCTTACAATTTTTGAGATATTTCACCAATATTTTTCAGAAATGTTTCTGATATCTTTCTCATTTTATAGATATTTTACTAATATTTCTTCGTACATAATTTACAGACATTTTTTGGATATATGTATAGACTGTTTGGGAATATTAACTCTCACTCTGTTTATTATATTCTATTAATAATTCAGCAGGAATCGTAATAACTGAATCAGATGTTTAACTGTGTTTCAGTCCGACTCTGATTGGCTGCTTTCTTCTTCTTCTTCTAATTCTTCTTCTTCTTCTTCTTCTTCTTCTGCTGCTGCTGCAGGGTCTGAGGGAGCTGCAGGGACTGACCGACCTGCCGGAGAGCAGAAGAAGAGACGTCTTCTAGACGCTCCGACATGG
>JABXJD010000860.1:87500-90000 GCA_013375575.1 Percina caprodes | reverse complement strand
TTCCTGTTCTGTTGTGGAATAATTTCTCTCTGCTGGATTCAAGGTGCGACTGGCAAAAGCAATTACTTTCTCACTTCCCAATCCCATCTTCTGGGCCAAGACGGCACCCAATCCAACATCGCTAGCATCTGTGTAGACAATGAAGGGTAAAGTGAAATCTGGGTGGCCGAGAATTGGTGGTGAGATAAGATGCTGCTTTAGTGATTCGAAAGCTGTTTGGCAAGCAGATGTCCAGATGTATCTTGAATCTTTCCTTTTCAATGCATTAAGTGGATCTGCTATGTGTGAGAAGTTGGGCACAAAGCGATGGTACCAGCCAGCCATTCCCAGGAATCTCTGTAACTCTTTAATAGTCCTTGGGGTGGGGAAAGCCTGTACAGCTTGAGTCTTTTCCTCGTCTACTTGTATACCAGCCACTGAGACCACATGACCAAGGAACTTGAGAGAGGTTCTGCAGAATTGACACTTTTTTATATTGATGGTCAATCCAGCCTTCCTCAGACAATCCAGAACGGCTTGTATATCATAATAGTGCTGCTCCAGTGAAGATGAATGTATGATTATATCATCCAAGTAGACCATGCAGATTTTGCCACGGAGATCTCCAAGAACCAACTCCATCAGTCTTTGAAATGTTGCAGGCGCATTTTTCAATCCAAAAGGCATTACTTGAAACTGAAACAGGCCAAATGGACATATGAAAGCCGTTTTGTCCTTGCTGCTTTCATCCATTGGCACCTGCCAATACCCACTGTTGAGGTCGATGGTAGTGAAGACAGATGATCCAGCCAATGATTCCAGAATTTCTTGAATATTTGGAATGGGATATGCGTCAGTCCGGTTGCAGCATTTATCTTGCGGAAATCTACACAGAATCGTGACTTGGTATTGTTCTTCTTAGGAACCAGTACCACTGGAGCGGCATATGGTGATGTAGAAGGGGTGATGATTCCATCCGCCAACATTTCCTCAATATGATCTTTCATTTCTTGGAGTTTTGCAGGTGAACAACGGTATGGTTTCTGTCTGATAGGGATGTCATTAGACAGCAGAATATGGTGGAAGGATACATGTGTTCTGCCAACTCGTTTTGTACAAACATCCCTGTTCATTTGGAGTTGGCTACTCAACTTTTCCTTCCCAGCCTCATCCAGATGTGCAACTTGGATGACAGCATCTAGGTTAGCATCCACCGAATCCATTGAGGAAAACCCTTGCACCACTGTAATAGGAGAAACTGCAGAGTAGAAAGCAAATTGAGATGTTATTGGCCTCTCCGAACGGACCCATGTTCCGTTAGGAAGGAGTATTTCCTATTAGCAGCTGATTTGAACCAGTAAGTGTTCTCTGAGACGTCAAACTGAAATCCGGAAAGAAAGACAAAGTCAAGTCCGAGGACAACCGTAAGGGCAAGGCATGAGGTTGGCAAGACCACCACAGGTACTTTGACAGAGTGACGCTGAATGTTGAGCACAAATTCACCACAGCCGAGAGGATATTTCCCTGTTCCATCCGCCAGATACAAAGGACCTTGAGACCAGGGTTTCAACCCTTCTTCACTCCTCCGCAATACCTCCCAGACAGCCTCATTGATCAACGTGTAAGAGGACCCGCTATCTAGGATAGCTGATCCTTTCCAGGAACCAACAGTGATAGGGACCACTAACTGACGTGGCAAGACCCTCGTGGGTGGTGTTGAGTGAAACTGAGTATTCTGTATGTGTGAGAGTGCATTAACAGTAGGAGGATTTCTTGGGCTTCCATTACCTGGGGTCGATGGTTTTTGGAACCTGTTCTTTCCAGGTTGATACAGTGGACAGGCTGATGGAGAATGGGAATTTTGCAGCGCCAACAGTAAACTTGGGAAACCCCGGGGTTGTCTGGTGTAGAAATATTTTCAGGTTTGGATGGTTTTTGCATCATCGGTCTTTTCCTTTGTTCATACAGACGTTGGTTTTCTTTATCCTTCTCCAACTGTTGTCCAAGACGAACCAATGCCTCCACAGTAGGAATACTGCTACCTCTTAGCTGACTGGCCAGTGCAGGGTTAATATTTTTCAACGTCAACTTAACAACTTCCTGCTCGGTGACTATTGGGTTCCACCTCTTGCAAAGTGACCTGTACATGTAGGCAAAATCTCGTATGCTCTCATTTTCTTGTTGTATCCTGGTTCTGACCCTCTCGGCCAGTTCATCCTGGTAGTCCTCAGCCAGAAATGCTGACTGGAAACGTTTCTCAAATTCTTTCCAGGTGGAAATGTCGAGACGGGCAACCCCCCACCAATCACGGGCTGTTCCGTGCAACACATTGCGTAGAGTGGCAAGAAGTTCAACGTCAGAAAGCGGATTTAGAGCCAGGAAATCATTACATCTTTCCAAAAATAGCAGGGGGTCAGGGTTATCCTCCATTCTCCCAAACATTGGAAAGTGCATTTTAATTGGGCTTTTTCCCCTGTAGGCCAGACTAGCCTCATTGTTTTTCTCGATTTGCACTGGGGAA
>JABXJD010000860.1:65000-82500 GCA_013375575.1 Percina caprodes | reverse complement strand
ACGTGCTAGCATTGCGTGCTAGCTAATTAGCTCCCATGAGCGTTTTGTCAACACATCCTAATCTCTGACAGCAACAACTCACTTTATCGACACCCGCAGTAATACTTAACCCACATTTATATGCTAACACGAAGCTATTAGACGTTAATTAGCATTAGCATGTTAATTAGCATCGAGTAATGTGCGGCTAAAAGGCTTTTAATCGTGTCTGAAAACGTAAATGGACTTGTTTTGCGTTGCCGTTGGTTACGCACGTTGGTCGTCGGGCTGAGCTAACTTTTAATTTCCCGGTGCTGTCGGTGAGCGTCGTTAGCATGGAGGCACGCGAGCCTGGCAGCAGCTCGCTGCGGTTACATAACGCCAGCAGGTCGCGGGAGAAGCTGCTGAACGTCGCCTCCTCTTCATCCTCCTCTTCAGCCTCCTCAGCCTCCTCAGCCCGGCTCTGACAGCTGTTAGCTGCTCCGACAAAACCCTCCGACAGCCAGACAGAGAAACAGACAGACAGACAGACGGACACAGAGAGAGAAACACACCACAACAACAACAACAACAACAACCACAAGCACGCAGCGGCATGGAGGAAGTCTGAGCCTCTGCTGGGAGACGGGCAACAGAAACCCAACATACGGGTATTTCGCTAAAGATGGATTCAAACCCGCTGATAAACGGTAAGAGATGCTGCTGATGTTGCTGCTTCATGTTGTTTTTACGTGTGTGTGTGTGTGTGTGTGTGTGTGTGTGTGTGTGTGTGTGTGTGTGTGTGTGTGTGTGTGTGTGTGTGTGTTCATGTGTAGTTTGAAAGGAAGCAGCAGTTTACATCAGCTTGCAACAGGTGTGTGTGTGTGGAGGCCTGCAGATGTGTGTGTGTGTGTGTGTGTGTGGAGGCCTGCAGATGTGTGTGTGTGTGTGTGTGTGTGTCATCATAATAATATTAATAATATTAATAATAATGATGTATCCTTTATTAGTCCCGCAAGGGGAAATTACATCTTTCCCTCTGTTGTTATTACACACACATTACACACAGGCCTGAACCACACACACATGCTCAGCACCTATACATGCACTAATGGAGAGATGTCAGAGTGGGGGGGGCACATGGAAAAGCGACCCAAGCAGTTGGGGGTTCGGTGTGTGTGTGTGTGTGTGTGTGTGTGTGTGTGTGTGTGTGTGTGTTTGTTTATGTGCAGTTTGGAGGGAAGCAGCAGCTTGCAACTGGTGTGTGGAGGCCTGCAGCTGCCTGCAGCAGCATGTGTGTGCGTGTGTGTGTCTCTGAGTGTGTGTCTCTGTGTGTGTGTGTGTGTGTGTGTGTGTGTGTGTGTGTGCAGGTATTAGCATGACAATTAATGCTGGTTGGTTGGATCTGATTGGGTTTCCTGCAGCGTGCAGGAACTTGCACTGCAACTTGAGGACTGTTGTTAATCTCCACTGATCCTGGTTCAGTAAGACCGTCTCCTCGGGTCGTGGTCGTCTCCGCCCGCACTGAAACACCTGAAACGTAGTAAAGGTCACGACCAGGGTTGGGAATCACAGGGTACCCCGCATTACGACAAGATACGAGGCTCGCTGTACCGATTACATCACGATGGGATTGGTGCGTCCACACGGCTATAAATTGACCATAAATTCCAAAAATAACTGTAAAACTAAAGTTAATGAGTTAGTGTTACGTAGTGTTGAAAAAAGCATCAAAAGTGTTGGAAAAAAGGGACAAAAACGTAAAGAAAAAGTTAAAAACATCGATAAAAAGCGTCAACAGAAGGGTTGATTTTCGGGAAGACAACACGAGGGTTAAAGGTCACATTACAGTAAAGTGATGTCATTTTTTGTAGCTGTATTATTATCATTATATCACATTACTGGTGATTATTTATCATAAATCACGTTCTATATCTGTAGATATTTTGTGAAATACTACGACACCGTCGCGGTATCCAGATCAAGGTATTTGGTCAAAAACATGGTGATGGATGATTTTCTCCATATGGCCCAGGCTACTTCTGGCTGTTGAGATCTGATTGGCTGAGGGGGGTCAGGAAGCAGAGAAACCCCAGCGGAACAGGACGTGGGCAGAAACCACACGCTTCTTCTTCTTCGGTGGTTTAGTTTTTCATCCTCTCTGTCTGTGTTACTGCACAATAACTGCACGGTACCTCCTCGACTCTACTCGTCTTTTTAGGGTTTTCCATTATAATAGAACCCCCTGGTACCTGTAACAGGTACTTTATGTAGTACTACCTCAGTCGAGGCTCCAAGCTGCTGAGGAGAAAACCTGCAGACTGCTGATTGGTCGGAGAGAATCGTCTCTAATCACTGCAGACTGCTGATTGGTCGGAGAGAATCGTCTCTCATCACTGCAGACTGCTGATTGGTCGGAGAGAATCGTCTCTAATCACTGCAGACTGCTGATTGGTCGGAGAGAATCGTCTCTAATCACTGCAGACTGCTGATTGGTCGGAGAGAATCGTCTCTAATCACTGCAGACTGCTGATTGGTCGGAGAGAATCGTCTCATCACTGCAGACTGCTGATTGGTCTGAGAGAATCGTCTCTAATCACTGCAGACTGCTGATTGGTCGGAGAGAATCGTCTCTCATCACTGCAGACTGCTGATTGGTCGGAGAGAATCGTCTCTAATCACTGCAGACTGCTGATTGGTCGGAGAGAATCGTCTCTAATCACTGCAGACTGCTGATTGGTCGGAGAGAATCGTCTCTAGAGCCCAACCGAAGTATCGGCGGGCCAATATTATCGGCCGATATTGGGCATTTCCCGATTTATTGGTATCGGCGTTAATAATGGGCGATAATATTTTAAAAAAATTCATTTATCAGAATCATTCATAATGATTCTGATTTACCTTTTATGAAAGTGACAGTGGGAAGACATGAAAGGGGGGGGGAGATGGGGGGTGACACGCAGAAAAGGGGCGCAGGTCGGATTCGAACCCGGGCCGCCGCAGGACTCAGCCTACACGGGGCGAACGCTCTTACTGGGGGGGCTAGAGGGCGCCCCATAGTGCACCTTTAATGTAGCCCAGTAACCATGGCTGGGGAATATTCAGGCTAACAACCTGTGTTGCCATGACGACAGAAAAACGACATGTTGTGGAGCCTTGATAGATGACGTTGTGTAACGCGTGGCGGTGTTGGGCGGAGCCTGGTCCCATGGCCGTCACCTTCATCAGGGGGTAAGAACAGAGAGAGCATCAGGACGTGTGTTGAAGTGCCTTTGAGCAGGGCAGCAGCAGGATCAACCAACGGCAGCCTCTTCACATCTCTCTCTCTCTCTCTCTCTCTCTCTATTTCTTTCTCTGTCTCTCTTTTGTCTCTCTCTTTCTCTGTGTCTCTCTCTCTCGCCTTTCATTCTTCTCCATTGGTTACCATTGATGAAAGGTCTCTCACCATGGCGATGGTTTCCAGGGTGTTTGATAGGTCAGTTGTGTAACAGGTCAGCCAATGGTGATGAGGCTCATTTGCGTCTCTCTCGTGTGTGTGTGTGTGTGTGTGTGTGTGTGTGTGTCTCTCTGTGAGACTTCAGATACAGTATTAGGGACCACTAAGGTCTATATAAAGAGACTTCAGATACAGTATTAGGGGACCACTAAGGTCTATATAAAGAGACTTCAGATACAGTATTAGGGACCACTAAGGTCTATATAAAAGAGACTTCAGATACAGTATTAGGGACCACTAAGGTCTATATAAAGAGACTTCAGATACAGTATTAGGGGACCACTAAGGTCTATATAAAAGAGACTTCAGATACAGTATTAGGGGACCACTAAGGTCTATATAAAAGAGACTTCAGATACAGTATTAGGGGACCACTAAGGTCTATATAAAGAGACTTCAGATACAGTATTAGGGACCACTAAGGTCTATATAAAGAGACTTCAGATACAGTATTAGGGACCACTAAGGTCTATATAAAGAGACTTCAGATACAGTATTAGGGACCACTAAGGTCTATATAAAGAGACTTCAGATACAGTATTAGGGGGCAACTAAGGTATATATGAATGCATCCAAACAGCATGGGACCTTTAAGAACTGTCTGTCTCCCCCCCCCCCAGCCATGGACCCGTCCATCACGCTGTGGCAGTTCCTGCTCCACCTGCTGGACGACCAGCGGCAGCGTCACCTGATCTCCTGGACCGGCGAGGACGGGGAGTTCAAGCTGCTGGAGGCCGAGGAGGTGGCCCGCCTGTGGGGGCTCCGCAAGAACAAGCACAACATGAACTACGACAAACTGAGCCGAGCGCTCCGGTACTACTACGACAAGGTACTACTGCAGTACTGCTAGAGCTGCTCAGGTACTACTACGACAAGGTACTACTGCAGTACTGCTAGAGCTGCTCAGGTACTACTACGACAAGGTACTACTGCAGTACTGCTAGAGCTGCTCAGGTACTACTACGACAAGGTACTACTGCAGTACTGCTAGAGCTGCTCAGGTACTACTACGACAAGGTACTACTGCAGTACTGCTAGAGCTGCTCAGGTGAATCCATTAGCAGTCAACTATTACATTATTCGCCAAATATTCACACACACGTTGTCTTCACGCCTTTTTTAACTTTTTGGTCGTCTTCTTCAACACTTTTCGTGCCTTTTTGCAGGTTTTGAATCTTTCTTTTGTCACTTTTTCCATTTTTTTCTTCTTTTTAACGTTTTTGTTTTGTTGAAAGATCTGTTTCATCTAAAAAGAAACATTTTTCTGATTGTTCATATCACTTAAATTTTATTGACTAACACATATAATATATAATAAAAGATCAATACTTAGTGCCTGTGTATCGATAAAGTATTACCACTGAAAATATTGCGATACAATGCTGTATCAACCCCACCCCCCACCCCTACTCTTAGGTGTTAGAAGTAACTGTATTTTTATGATCTCACCTCTAAGTCGGTGCATTGTGTTCCAGCTCTTTATTATTTCTTTATTTATTGTTATTGTCTTCTTTCAGAACATCATAAAGAAGGTGAGCGGTCAGAAGTTTGTCTATAAGTTCGTCAGTCAGCCCGACCCGTCTGTGCCTGAGGGGACACGCAACGGAGACGAGGGCCAGAGGAGGGACACCGCCGACCCAAACAGCCAATCAAAAGGCCCCGGGGGCGGGGCTTCTACATGTCAGTCAAAGACCTTACCCCAGGTACACTTTGACTTTCTCTTTCATCTTTCTGTTCTTCTTGTGGGGGGGCAGTAGCTCAGTCCGTAGGGAGTTGGGTTGCTGGTTCAAGTCCGCGTGTGGACTGGTAGCTGGAGAGATGCCAGTTCAACTTCTGGGCACTGAAAAGGCTCGGGGTGCATTACCATGGGCACCCCCCCCCCACACACACACACACACACTCTGACATCTCTCAATTAGTGCCTAACCCTAACCCTAACCCAATTAGTGCATGTATAGGTACTGAGCATGTGTATGTAGTTCAGGCCTTATTAGTATTATTTTATAGTATTATTAGTATTATTTATAATGTATTATTATTTCTTCTTATTATTTCTGCAGGATACAGACACCCGGTGATGTTATTAACTGATTGATTTCTGTATTGATCCCCAGCGCTCGTCACCCAGCGGCGCCCAGAAAAGCTCCCGTAACGACTACATGAAGTCCGGCCTCTACTCCACCTTCACCATCCAATCACTGCAGGCCTCGCCCAACCCACGGCCAATCAAAACGGAGCTGCTGATACAGCAAGACGCCGCCTTGTTGGTCGATCACACACCCAGAGAGGTGAGTGTGTAGAGTCTGGGGGCGGCCCGCCCCCCCCCCAAAATGACCCCCGCCCCCCTGAAAGAATGACAAAATCATATATTATGATATACTAGTGCAGTGCCCGTGTGAAATGGAAAAAGTTGTTTTATGGCGAGATTAACGTTCTTTTTGGCCTCGCACACTTTGTAGTTTTTCACATGCTGTTGCAGCAACTAGTAACGTTAGAAAAACTACAAAACCCACCGGGCCTAGCTAGACAGGAAACACAACAACAGGCACGCCACACACGCCGTTTGGGCCAAAGAGCAGTAACGTTACGTTTTGAGGGGAGGGTGAGCGCCAGACGCCAAAATGGACGCCGATAAGATTCTGGATGGAAAGATTCCTTTTTAAAATATTTATTTATATATATATATATATACATACATACTGTGTGTGTGTGTATAAGCTACTCCGTGGCTAACTAGCTAGCACTAGCAGCGCAGCCATAGCAACAGCATACATATAGTCTGAGGCTAGCGGACACCATTGAGGAAACAGACACCAAGAGGTCTGGGGGTCATACTGTATTGCCCCTGGCTGCAATAATGAACTGGATAGGGCTAAGGCAGCTGGGGTTAAGACACATTTCCACAGGCTCCCTGTGACAAGGAAACTGGACTTCAACTCGTGGCTAGCTGCCATTAAACAGGCTAGCCCTCCGACAGCCTCCGGGTTTCGAGTCTGTAGCATTTTAGCGCTGCAGCGAGCATGCTTTGCTGATGCAGAGCGGACTGGGGGTTGGGGTATAGGGTATAAGTGTCACTTTGCTCGTTTGAAAGCCAGGATGTCTCTCTCTCTCTCTCTCTCTCTCTCTCTCTCTCTCTCTCTCTTTCATGGGGGGGCCAAATTCTCTAGGCGGGCAAAGCAGAGAAAGCAGTGGTAATTTTACCCCTTGTGACCTCATAAGGGGAAGATTCCAGATCGGCCCATCTGAGCTTTCATTTTCCCAAAGGCAGAGCAGGATACCCAGGGCTCGGTTTGCACCTATCACCGTTTCTGCAACTGTTTTTTCAATGTTTGTCCCTTTTTGACATTTTCAACACTATGTAACTCTAACTTATTAACTTTAGTTTTAGTTATTTTTGGAATTTATGGTCAATAAACCTCATTTACAGGAAATTATACCTAATGTTTGAATTAGAGAAGCAGAAATTAGGAATTATTGAGACTAAAATTAAAGGAATGGATGTTGATGATAATCACAGACTGGAATATGTCAACTTTTACTCTCAATACTATTTCAAAACACTTCAATTTGGTTTCAAATGCTATAAAATTGAATAAGACGCCCCAAAATTAATGAAAGTAGAGATTTGTACTTGGCAAAGAGCGTTGTGTGGAATCAATCATGTTATTTTGGGGAATTAAAAAGGACATTGATATAGGACAGCATGAGGACAACATGAGGACAACATGGGGACAACATGGGGACAACATGGGGACAACATGAGGACAACATGGGGACAACATGGGGACAACATGAGGGTTAATGTTAAAAAACCTCAAAGTGACATTTTCCTGCCATGGGGCCATTTAACTTTTCATACTCAATGAAATTACCTCCCACATCCTGAAGTTTTCCCCTTTTTTCTTCCCCCCCCCCCCTCCTCAGGTCTGTGTATTATCAGACTCGACCTCCTCTCCGTCAGTAGGTGGAGCTGTTGACTCTGCTCTCCAGGTGATCGTCACCCAGCCGTCTCCCTGTCCGACGCCGGCTCTCAGCCCTCAGATACCGGTCAGCGCCGCCAGCCAATCACAGGTCAGTGTCAAGGCCCCGCCCCCCTGCTTGGCCGGTTTATTATTTTTACACTTTTTTTTGTTTGTTTTTTAGGTCAGACTTTTTATTTTTTTATATTTTAGGATCATTTTTAGGCATTTTAGCCTTTAATACACAGGACAGCTGTAGACAGTAAAGGGGGAAGACATGCAGCAAATGACTGCAGGTTGGACTTGAACCCTGAGCCGCTGCATTGAGGACTAACGGTGGTGATCCATATGTCCGTGCCACGCTTCTGTCCGGCCGCGCTCCACTCTATTCCTATGGGTGACGTCACTCGACTTCAACGTGCACGCAAAGCATTCTGGGAAGGCGGCGCTGCATTCGAAAAAATGCTGCGCGTAAGAAAGCAGGTCATCTTTATGCAAATGAGTCCATTGAACGCAACACGACTATCCAATAGAATTAGACGAAAATCTCTCAAACTGACCTTTGTGGATCAGGAAAGAAGACAACATGGCCTCTTCCTCCTCAAAACTGTTTTTGTAGAATACGAGATCGTATAACGTCCGAGCCGCCGTGATAGTGGTGTGAAATTCTCAAGCAGCCAGACCCATGTGACACGTTCGTCCAATCAGCTGCAAGTCAGTGGGCGTGGATGTCTGACGTCGCGACACCACGCTTTTGTCGTGTCGCACAAATGGATCAGCACTGTAAGCCTCTGCATACGGGCGGGGGCAGGTAGATTAAAGAGGAAAGAAAAAAGAACCTTAGCCTTGAACCCTGATATGTAAAGATATATTAGGTAATTATAATAATACAATAATAATGATATTTAATAATAATAATGTATCCTTTATTAGTCCCACAAGGGAAATTATACACAAAACATTCTCTCCCATTCCCTCCCATTCTCTCCCATTCCCTCCCATTCTCTCCCATTCCCTCCCATTCTCTCCCATTCCCTCCCATTCTCTCCCATTCCCTCCCATTCTCTCCCATTTCCTACCATTCTCTCCCATTCCCTACCATTGACTACCATTCTCTCCCATTCCCTCCCATTCTCTCCCATTCCCTCCCATTCTCTCCCATTCCCTCCCATTCTCTCCCATTCCCTCCCATTCTCTCCCATTTCCTACCATTCTCTCCCATTCCCTACCATTGACTACCATTCCCTCCCATTCCCTCCCATTCTCTCCCATTCCCTACCATTCTCTCCCATTCCCTACCATTCTCTCCCATTCCCTCCCATTCTCTCCCATTCCCTCCCATTCCCTCCCATTCCCTCCCATTCTCTCCCATTGACTACCATTCTCTCCTATTCCCTCCCATTCTCTCCCATTCTCTCCCATTCTCTCCCATTCTCTCCTATTCCCTCCCATTCTCTCCCATTCTCTACCATTCTCTCCCATTCCCTCCCATTCTCTACCATTCTCTCCCATTCTCTCCTATTCCCTCCCATTCCCTCCCATTCTCTCCCATTCTCTCCTATTCCCTCCCATTCCCTCCCATTCCCTACCATTCCCTCCCATTCTCTCCCATTCTCTACCATTCTCTCCTATTCCCTCCCATTCTCTCCCATTCTCTACCATTCTCTCCCATTCCCTCCCATTCTCTACCATTCTCTCCCATTCTCTCCTATTCCCTCCCATTCCCTCCCATTCTCTCCCATTCTCTCCTATTCCCTCCCATTCCCTCCCATTCCCTACCATTCCCTCCCATTCTCTCCCATTCTCTACCATTCTCTCCTATTCCCTTCCATTCTCTCCCATTCCCTACCATTCTCTCCCCTTCCCTACCATTCTCTCCCCTTCCCTACCATTCTCTCCCATTCTCTCCCATTCCCTACCATTCTCTCCCATTCCCTACCATTCTCTCCCATTGATTACCATTCTCTCCCATTCATTTTCTCTTTTTCCCCCAGACTCCTGCTCCTCCTCTGAGCGACCCTCCCCAGATTTATCTCACCAGCGTCGGGGATCCGTCCTCCCTCACCCCCCTCATCCCCCTGGGTCCTGTCGGGGGCTCTATGAGTCCTGTGCCCCCACCCACGTATCGATGCAGCAGGAGGACTACGGGGGAGTCGCCAACCCGGCCAGCTTCCCCCCTCACCCCCACGCAGCTCCTCACCCGCCGCCCGTCTTCGTCATCATCAACCCTCCGCCTGCGCATCAGCAGCAGGTTGCCATGGCGGCGGCAGCAGCTCCCCCCGCCGCCCGTCCCCCCCCTCCCCCCATCGTCATAAAGGAGGAGAACCTGCCGTCGGACGAGGAGCTGCTGAAGATGGTGTCTCTGGAGGAGAAACGGGTGGAGGAGGTAGAGCTGAAGTACTTTTCCTTCACGATTAGGGTTGATTTTGGGTTTTTTTTTTTTCTGATACCGGTGCTAAAGCGAAACTTTCTTAACTCTTGTGTTTTAAAAGTTTTTTTTGGACTTAGACTTATCTTTATTAATCCCTTTGGGATGAATCCCGCAAGGAAATTAAAGTTACCAGCATCCGATACAGCTTATGAAGGAGAAAAGAAGAATACAATACAAAACACAATGATAATAATGATAATAATGATGCACAGGACAACACACAGTACGTGTGGTCACATGAAGGGATTTTTTGAGGTGATTGCGGGGGGGGGGTAAAGAAGGTCCTCAAGGCAGTCAGTTCGGAGGGTAGGGATAGGGACGGGGTGTGTATGTGGTCCGAATCAATGTCCGTCAGACTCTCTCATCCTCAGCGTCATCCGTGCAAGTCCAAGTTCCCCCAGACAGCCTTGGGGCAAATTTAATGGCTGCTGTCTGACCAGTTTCACGATGATTTAGGGAGATGCCAAGCCCCATGACCAGAAAGCCTCCCAACAGAATGCCAATTATCCACAAATCTTCTATATCTTCCACCTTTAAAACATCCAGGCAGACCGCTTGCCAATTCTCCCACGAATCGCGAGCGTATTCTGCAGCGTACGTTCCACCGGGGCAGGTCGGCTCACCCGGTTTTATATCAGAAATATGGGTTTCTTTCAATGAAATTGCCCAGAAATAACGTTGATGCATGTCAGTTGTATGGGACCCATACAACATTCTTTACAGGTAATATTAATGAGAACTTCCATTGAATTTTGGGTGTTTTTATTCAATTTTGTAGTATTTGAAAAAACAAAATTAAATGGTTTTAAAACCGGATCCCGTCTGTGACTCACTCAACACCCTCTGATCTTTACTGTTAATGACAATAAATCATTACGTTAGCTTTTTTTAAACCAGAAAATTAAATATTAGGTCATTTAAATTAGGTTTAGTGAACATGAATTGCAAAAAAGTGAATAAAACGTCGGAAAACGCGCCCCGAAAAAGTAAATTTTTAATATTGTCCCAGAAAGACAGCGGGAAGACAACACAAGGGTTAAAAAAGTTGTTTTTTAAACAAAAAGCACCAAACAACGTCGGCGATAAAGAGGAAATCAAAAATCACGATATTCTTGACCAAATACCTCGACGTTGATATTGTGACGATGTTGACTATCGGTGCTTTAACGAAATGTTATTACACAATAAGATTTAAGATAAATAATCATCAGTAATGTGGATATAATGACTAATAATATGGCTAATAAAGGCCAATAATAGAAGAGCTACAACAGTCTGTTAAAATACAGGGGCATAAGTATACACCCCCTATGTTAAACTACAGGGGCATAAGTATACACCCCCCTATGTTAAAATACAGGGGGCATAAGTATACACCCCCTATGTTAAACTACAGGGGCATAAGTATACACCCCCCTATGTTAAAATACAGGGGGCATAAGTATACCCCCCCTATGTTAAAATACAGGGCATAAGTATACACCCCCTATGTTAAAATACAGGGCATAAGTATACACCCCCCTATGTTAAAATACAGGGGCATAAGTATACACCCCCCTATGTTAAAATACAGGGGCATAAGTATACACCCCCTATGTTAAAATACAGGGGCATAAGTATACACCCCCTATGTTAAAATACAGGGGCATAAGTATACACCCCTATGTTAAAATACAGGGCATAAGTATACACCCCCTATGTTAAAATACAGGGCATAAGTATACCCCCTATGTTAAAATACAGGGCATAAGTATACACCCCCTATGTTAAAATACAGGGCATAAGTATACACCCCCTATGTTAAAATACAGGGCATAAGTATATACCCCCCTATGTTAAAATACAGGGGCATAAGTATACACCCCCTATGTTAAAATACAGGGGCATAAGTATACACCCCTATGTTAAAATACAGGGGCATAAGTATACACCCCCTATGTTAAAATACAGGGGCATAAGTATACACCCCCTATGTTAAAATACAGGGGCATAAGTATACACCCCTATGTTAAAATACAGGGGCATAAGTATACACCCCTATGTTAAAATACAGGGGCATAAGTATACACCCCTATGTTAAAATACAGGGGCATAAGTATACACCCCTATGTTAAAATACAGGGGCATAAGTATACACCCCTATGTTAAAATACAGGGGCATAAGTATACACCCCCTATGTTAAAATACAGGGGCATAAGTATACACCCCCTATGTTAAAATACAGGGGCATAAGTATACACCCCTATGTTAAAATACAGGGGCATAAGTATACACCCCCTATGTTAAAATACAGGGGCATAAGTATACACCCCTATGTTAAAATACAGGGGCATAAGTATACACCCCCCTATGTTAAAATACAGGGGGCATAAGTATACACCCCCCTATGTTAAAATACAGGGGCATAAGTATACACCCCCTATGTTAAAATACAGGGGCATAAGTATACACCCCTATGTTAAAATACAGGGGCATAAGTATACACCCCCCTATGTTAAAATACAGGGGGCATAAGTACCCCCCCGCCTGTGAGGACGTGAACTCTTACTCAACGGCAGACAGGAAGTCCAGAATTCTCCTGAATCGTGGTTGAGACTGATGAGTCCTGACGTCTCTCTGCAGGTCCCTCAGCTGATCTCGGGGGAACCCGAGCCCCCCCTCACCGTCGTGGACAGCTCGCCCCCTCCCTGCATGGAGCCCGGGGTCGGAGGTCAGCAGCCTGCAGGGGAGAGCGAGGACGCGCTAACAGGTAACGGCAAAGTTTCTCCGGCTTTTCTCCGCGCTTCCTACAGGAAGTGAGGTTTCTAGATTGGTTTGGTTTCCAGGGGTTACAGCGACCTTCCACTGTTAAAGGAGAATTAAAGTTAAAGAGACTTCAGATACAGTATTAGGGACCACTAAGGTCTATATAAAAGAGACTTCAGATACAGTATTAGGGACCACTAAGGTCTATATAAAGAGACTTCAGATACAGTATTAGGGGACCACTAAGGTCTATATAAAGAGACTTCAGATACAGTATTAGGGACCACTAAGGTCTATATAAAGAGACTTCAGATACAGTATTAGGGACCACTAAGGTCTATATAAAGAGACTTCAGATACAGTATTAGGGACCACTAAGGTCTATATAAAGAGACTCCAGATCCAGTATTAGGGACCACTAAGGTCTATATAAAGAGACTTCAGATACAGTATTAGGGGACCACTAAGGTCTATATAAAGAGACTTCAGATACAGTATTAGGGACCACTAAGGTCTATATAAAGAGACTTCAGATACAGTATTAGGGACCACTAAGGTCTATATAAAGAGACTTCAGATACAGTATTAGGGACCACTAAGGTCTATATAAAGAGACTTCAGATACAGTATTAGGGACCACTAAGGTCTATATAAAGAGACTTCAGATACAGTATTAGGGACCACTAAGGTCTATATAAAGAGACTTCAGATACAGTATTAGGGACCACTAAGGTCTATATAAAGAGACTTCAGATACAGTATTAGGGACCACTAAGGTCTATATAAAGAGACTTCAGATACAGTATTAGGGACCACTAAGGTCTATATAAAAGAGACTTCAGATACAGTATTAGGGACCACTAAGGTCTATATAAAGAGACTTCAGATACAGTATTAGGGACCACTAAGGTCTATATAAAGAGACTTCAGATACAGTATTAGGGACCACTAAGGTCTATATAAAGAGACTTCAGATACAGTATTAGGGACCACTAAGGTCTATATAAAAGAGACTTCAGATACAGTATTAGGGGACCACTAAGGTCTATATATAGAGACTCCAGATACAGTATTAGGGGACCACTAAGGTCTATATAAAGAGACTCCAGATACAGTATTGGGTTAAAAACTGAGTCTGGATCGTAGCATGAGCTCCGGGCAGTCACACAGTTCAATATCTTTATCTGTAGTTTTCTATGCTGTTTGATTGACTTACATTTTCATTATGTAGAATTTATTACTGTTACTTTTAAATTTTAATTGTGTATATTACTTCTCTTCATCTTATTTGTATATATTTCTTACATTTTATATTGTACTTATTGCACCGTGGGTCGGAGAGATCTTCACCTCCTCCATGTCTGGCACATGTTGTATAATTGACAATAAATGTGACCTGACTTGACAAATATCTAATAAAAACCAAACTGGTCAGAAAAATGGACACTTGAACAAACACCAGCGTGATCAGAACGACCTGAAACGACAGAAACCATCTTTGTTGAAAATGTATTTGATGTCTGCTTTGACTTTTTAGTTAGGCCCATGTCCCATCCGCTAACATGGAGGGGGCGGGGCTTATGACCTATATTGCAGCCGGCCTCCCCGGGGATGTTTTGGATGTTTTGGATGTTTTGGCGTCACTTACACAGGCTCTATGCCTCATCCCCTGAGTCCTGAGTCCTCGGATCAGGTCTGCTCTCTGAACTCCTGTTTCATGTCTTCCTTTCAGATCCCTCGGCGTCCCCGGTGACCTCCTCCTCAGCGCTGACGACGGACGCCGTTCCTCCCAAACCAAAGAAGCCGCGGGGCCTGGAGCTGCCCTCCTCCCCCTCCCTGCCCCCTGGCCTGTCCCTGGATAAGGTCTGCAGCCTGCCATAAATCCTGTATCTGCTGTTACAGACAGTTATTAACCTGTCTGTAGAAAGCCTGTGACATCATATCCTGTTTCTTGTCTGCAGGTGAATGCCGCTGTTAACAGTTTATTGGCTCCTGGTTCAGCGAACTCGCTCACACAGACGGTCATCACCTCCCACGCCCTGGTAAACACTGTCTGCCTGCCTGCCTGTCTGCCTGCCTGCCTGCCTGCCTGCCTGCCTGCCTGTCTGTCTGTCTGTCTGTCTGTCTGTCTGCCTGCCTGCCTGTCTGCCTGCCTGTCTGTCTGTCTGTCTGTCTGTCTGTCTGTCTGTCTGTCTGCCTGCCTGCTGCCTGCCTGCCTGCCTGCCTGCCTGCCTGCCTGCCTGCCTGTCTGTCTGTCTGTCTGTCTGCCTGCCTGCCTGCCTGCCTGTCTGTCTGTTTGTGTGTGTGTGTGTGTGTGTCTCTGTGTCTGTTTGTGTCTGTCTGTTTGTGTGTGTGTGTGTGTGTGTGTGTGTGTGTGTGTCTCTCTGTGTCTGTTTGTGTGTGTGTGTGCGTGTGTGTGTGCTTGTGTCTCTGTGTCTGTTTGTGTGTGTGTGTGTGTGTGTATATGTATGTGCGTGCATGCGTGTGTGTGTGTCTCAAAAAGAAGATCATTGCAGTGTTTTCTGTCCATGTGTTCTGATCCTGTGTGTGTGTGTGTGTGTGTGTGTGTGTGTGTGTGTGTGTGTGTGTGTCCAGACTCCAGTCCTGCTGACTCCGAGTCCTCTTCCCTCCACCATCCACTTCTGGAGCACCCTGAGTCCCATCGCTCCTCGCTCCCCGGCCAAACTCTCCTTCCAGGTAATACACCGAGCCCTCTGCACCCAGCCCTGATCATCGCAGCCAGTTGAAACACACACACACACACACACATATATATATATATATATATATATATATGTTGTCTTCATGTTTTCCTCATGTTGTCCTCACATTGTCTTCATGTTTTCCTCATGTTGTCCTCATGTTGTCCTCACGTTGTCTTCACGTTGCCCTCTTGTTGCCCTCATGTTGTCCTCACGTTGTCTTCATGTTGTCCTCATGTTGTCCTCACGTTGTCCTCACGTTGTCTTCATGTTTTCCTCACATTGCCCTCATGTTGTCCTCACGTTGTCTTCACGTTGCCCTCTTGTTGCCCTCATGTTGTCCTCACGTTGTCTTCATGTTGTCCTCATGTTGTCCTCACGTTGTCCTCACGTTGTCCTCACGTTGTCTTCACGTTGCCCTCTTGTTGCCCTCATGTTGTCCTCATGTTGTCCTCATGTTGTCCTCATGTTGTCCTCACGTTGTCTTCATGTTGTCCTCATGTTGTCCTCACGTTGTCCTCACGTTGTCCTCACGTTGTCCTCACGTTGTCCTCACGTTGCCCTCTTGTTGCCCTCTTGTTGCCCTCATGTTGTCCTCATGTTGTCCTCATGTTGTCCTCATGTTGTCCTCACGTTGCCCTCATGTTGTCCTCACGTTGTCCTCACGTTGTCCTCACGTTGTCCTCACGTTGTCCTCATGTTGCCCTCATGTTGTCCTCATGTTGTCTTCATGTTGTCCTCACGTTGTCCTCATGTTGTCCTCACGTTGTCCTCACGTTGCCCTCACGTTGCCCTCATGTTGTCTTCATGTTGTCCTCACGTTGTCCTCATGTTGTCCTCATGTTGTCCTCATGTTGCCCTCATGTTGTCCTCATGTTGTCTTCATGTTGTCCTCACGTTGTCCTCATGTTGTCTTCATGATGTCCTCATGTTGTCCTCATGTTGTCCTCACGTTGCCCTCATGTTGCCCTCATGTTGTCCTCATGTTGCCCTCATGTTGCCCTCATGTTGTCCTCATGTTGTCCTCATGTTGTCCTCATGTTGTCCTCATGTTGTCCTCTTGTTGCCCTAAATCAACACGAGGGTTGAAGTATTGGTTATTACTTAAGGAATGCTGTTAGTATCATGGAGTATTATGTGTGTATTTCCTTGGTCATATTATCAGTAGTCAAATACTAATAATAATACTAATACTAATGTAATGTACTTTATGTGTGAGCTGGTCTATTATTCTGTTATTGATTATTTTAATATATAATATATATAATATAACATTCTGCTCTCTTCCATGTTGGTCCTTAATAACTAACACAACAGCATCACTAACTTAATGAATATACACTTTTAAAGTCATTTCATGGACCTTGAGGGGACATGTCTCCGTCCCGTGTCCTGTGTTGTTGTGTCTTATTATTTTGGATGTTTTCTTCTTTCAGTGATTTATTGAATGTTGTTTTTAATGTAATAATCAATCAAATCAATTTGTTTCTGATGCCACATGAATAGAAAAGAGTGAAATTAAAGTTTTCTTCTTCTCTCTGTCTCTGTGTCTCTGTCTCTCTCTCAATCTGTGTCTCTCTCTCTCTGTCTCTCTGTCTCTCTCTCTCTGTCTGTCTCTCTCTCTCTCTCTCTCTCTCTCTCTCTCTCTGTCTCTCTCTCTCTCTCTCTGTCTCTCTCTGTGTCTCTCTCTCTCTCTGTCTGTCTCTCTCTCTCTGTCTCTCTGTCTGTCTCTCTGTGTCTCTGTCTCTCTCTCAATCTGTGTCTCTCTCTCTCTGTCTCTCGGTCTCTCTCTCTCTGTCTCTCTCTCTGTCTCTCTCTCTCTCTGTCTCTCTGTGTCTCTCTCTCTCTCTGTGTCTCTCTCTCTCTCTCTCTGTGTCTCTCTGTCTGTCTCTCTGTGTCTCTCTCTGTCTCTCTCTCTGTCTCTCTGTGTCTCTCTCTCTCTCTCTCTCTGTCTCTCTCTCTGTGTCTCTCTGTCTCTCTCTGTGTCTCTCTCTCTGTGTCTCTCTCTCTGTGTCTCTCTCTCTGTCTCTCTCTCTGTCTCTCTCTCTGTGTCTCTCTCTCTCTCTCTGCCCGTCTGTAGTTTCCCACAAACGGCAGTAACCAGATCCACATCCCGGCTCTGAGCGTGGACGGCCTCTCCACCCCCGTGGTTCTCTCCCCCGGGCCCCAGAAACCCTGAACCCCCCCTCTCCCTTCCCTCCCCCCTCC
>JABXJD010000860.1:57500-60000 GCA_013375575.1 Percina caprodes | reverse complement strand
GTTGTCTACATGTTGTCCTCATGTTGTCTCCATGTTGCCCTCATGTTGTCCCCATGTTGTCCCCATGTTGTCCCCATGTTGTCCTCATGTTGTCCTCATGTTGTCCTCATGTTGTCTTCATGTTGTCCTCATGTTGTCCTCATGTTGTCTTCATGTTGCCCTCATGTTGTCCTCATGTTGTCCTCATGTTGCCCTCATGTTGTCCTCATGTTGTCCTCATGTTGTCCTCATGTTAATTGGTAAAAGAACTTTTAAAAGTGAAAAACGAGAGAAAAATGTCATAAGTGCCAAAAATGTGAACAAATCTTGAAAAAAGTAACAAAAATGTTAAGTTTTAAAAATGTGGGTAAAAAGTCACAAAAATTTCAGAAGGGCCGAAAAAGACGAGAAAACGTTGATAAATAAAAACAGGATGATGAGGGTTGAGCTCTGAAGATGTGTTCGGAGGTCAAAGGTGAAGCTACCACCCAGCGTTGCTCTGATTGGTCCGAGCGCTAGCCTGTTGCCTGCAGAGGGAATTTGAAAGACAGCCGTTTGTCCCGCCCCTCGGATCGAGCCCAGCCAATGGGGAGCTCCCAGACCCGACACCTGGATGTAGGTCAGGCTGAAATGTTCCAACATGGAAATATAAAAGTAGAACATTGGTTATTATTGTTATTATTATTGATATATTATGTTCAATTATAGAAAAACAATCAATCATGAATCATTTCATTGGTCCCACGGAGGAGGAAACTACAAAAAACTCTTAAAATCCTTGTTGTGTTCATCTGGTCCTGTGGTCTTCTGGGAGATAACTTTTCTTTTTTCTAAATTTAAGAGTTGAAAGTGACGACATCCTCCAGCTTTTCTTCAATGAACGTGGAACTTAAAGGGCCCATATTATATTCTGCTCATCTTCAGGGTCATAACTGTATTTTGAGGTTGTACCAGAATAGGTTTCCATGGTTACATCTTCTAAAAACACCATATTATTGTTCTGCACATTGCTGCAGATCCTGTTTTCACCCTGTGTGTTCAGGTCTCTGTTTTATCTCCAGAGTGAGACATCTCTCTAGTTTTATCTCCAGAGTGAGACATCTCTCTAGTTTCATCTCCAGAGTGAGACATCTCTCTAGTTTCATCTCCAGAGTGAGACATCTCTCTAGTTTTATCTCCAGAGTGAGACATCTCTCTAGTTTTATCTCCAGAGTGAGACATCTCTCTAGTTTTAACTCCAGAGTGAGACATCTCTCTAGTTTTATCTCCAGAGTGAGACATCTCTCTAGTTTTAACTCCAGAGTGAAACATCTCTCTAGTTTTATCTCCAGAGTGAGACATCTCTCTAGTTTTAACTCCAGAGTGAGACATCTCTCTAGTTTTATCTCCAGAGTGAGACATCTCTCTAGTTTTATCTCCAGAGTGAGACGTCTCACTAGTTTTATCTCCAGAGTGAGACGTCTCTCTAGTTTTATCTCCAGAGTGAGACGTCTCTCTAGTTTTATCTCCAGAGTGAGACATCTCTCTAGTTTTATCTCCAGAGTGAGACGTCTCACTAGTTTTATCTCCAGAGTGAGACGTCTCTAGTTTTATCTCCAGAGTGAGACGTCTCTCTAGTTTTATCTCCAGAGTGAGACGTCTCTAGTTTTATCTCCAGAGTGAGACGTCTCACTAGTTTTATCTCCAGAGTGAGACATCTCTCTAGTTTTATCTCCAGAGTGAGACATCTCTCTAGTTTTATCTCCAGAGTGAGACGTCTCACTAGTTTTATCTCCAGAGTGAGACATCTCTCTAGTTTTATCTCCAGAGTGAGACATCTCTCTAGTTTTATCTCCAGAGTGAGACATCTCTCTAGTTTTATCTCCAGAGTGAGACATCTCTCTAGTTTTATCTCCAGAGTGAGACATCTCACTAGTTTTATCTCCAGAGTGAGACATCTCCCTTCTATAATATCTTTGTTTGGAGCTGCACATGCTCAGTAGCTCGTTAAGATCCATCAGCTGATAACTTTCTCTCACTCAGAACATCATGGATGCTTCAAGTTTTTATGCGTGTAGAAGCACCCGAGACACAAAATAACCCCCTAATTATAATAATAATGTGGGCCCTTTAATAACTGGCACATTATTTTTCACAGGTGTCCGATAACGCCGTGATGTTTCCGGGTCCTGTTCGTGTTTTCATAAAGGATCTCTGGGCGCGCGCCCGATGTCGTGAGACGGCGAACGCAGCGATCCGCCGCCGCCGGCGTGTCGCCGGGACGCGTTCTCACTCGGCGTGTTCCTCCGCCGCTCGGCCTCCGTTGACCGCCTGCGATGGCGTGGCGAGGAGGATGGAAGGGAGAAAGTCTGTGTGGGGGACAGGTTACCTAGGAGACCGGGGTTGCGCCCGCATGTCTTGTTTCCTTTGTGTCTCTTTCCTTCGCGTCCCGTCTGTCTTTTTTCCTCCGCGCCCGTCGTGTTTCTTCTTCGCCCTGCTTTCTTCGCCCCGTGTGTCTTGTGTGTCCTGTTTCCTTTGTGTC
>JABXJD010000860.1:47500-52500 GCA_013375575.1 Percina caprodes | reverse complement strand
ACATTGGCTGAACCCGAGTCAGCTGCTGGGGACCTGAGGGGGGGAGGAGGGGAGGGGGTGCTTCAGATAAAACTCATCTGGATGTACGAAACCTGAATAAAACACAGAACCTCCCACCGGACTCTGTTCGTCTCTACCGGACCCTTTTCGGAGCGTCTGTGCCCGGATAGGAGCGTCTGTGCCCGGATAGGAGCAACTCTTCCCGGTTTGGAGCGACCCTGCCCGGATAGGAGCGTCTGTGCCCGGCTCAGGCATCTCCCCGGCTCGGAGCATCTCTCCCCGGCTCGGAGCATCTCTCCCCGGCTCGGAGCATCTCTCCCCGGCTCGGAGCATCTCTCCCCGGCTCGGAGCATCTCTCCCCGGATCGGAGCATCTCTCCCCGGATCAGAGCGACTCTCCCCGGCTCGGAGATCTCTCCCGGCTCGAGCATCTCTCCCCGGCTCGGAGCATCTCCCCGGCTCGGAGCATCTCTCGGCTCGGAGCATCTCTCCCCGGCTCGGAGCACTCTCCCGGCTCGGAGCGACTCTGCCCGGCTCGGAGCATCTCTCCCCGGCTCGAGCGACTCTCCCGGATCAGAGCGACTCTGCCCGGATCGGAGCATCTCTCCCGGCTCGGAGCGACTCTCCCGGATCAGAGCGACTCTGCCCGGATCAGAGCGACTCTGCCCGGCCCTGCGGTCTAACTCGGAGCGGCGAAGCAAGAGGCGCTGCAGGCGGAGGAACAAGGTGAGCGCATGGGCGTCTGTCCTCCAACATTTAGGCTATACAACCGCGCGGTGCTCTATGGGAAGAATACTAATATTATTATGGATATATTAATCATAAAACCGCCATTTCGACAACACTTTCAGGTCGCTGTGAGTTGTTTCCGTGCTGCTGGTTGATGGTAAATATTGTTAAATTAGTGTAGGAACATCATAAATACGACAGTCCCTAAACGCATCATCCTGCAGGTATTAAATCAAATAAATGTCATGTTGTGATTAGACTACACGCCGTTAGAGTTAGTTTTAATAATAATATAAGAATATGGGATATTAGAGGACAAAATAGCGCTTTTTTTAGACAAACTTTATTAAACAATAAATAAACAAACACAAACCTCAGTAATTGACAAGGCAAAAGTTTAAGTTTTCACTATTTTCATATTTCAGGACTCTTGTTACATTATATAATGTATATATAATTATATATACATTATATATAGTTATATATAATGTATATATAACTATATATAATGTGTCAAACATTGTTTTATGTGTTTGTGTCTTTCTGTTAACTGGTCCTCTCTGAATATTTGATATTATAACTATATTATATTATAAATGATGATTATATTATAACTATGATTATATTATAACTGATTATATTATAATGATGATTATATTATAACTATGATATTATAACTATGATTATATTATAACTATTATATTATAACTATGATTATATTATAACTATGATTATATTATAACTATTATATTATAACTATGATTATATCATAACTATTATATTATAACTATGATTATATTATAACTATGATTATATCATAACTATTATATTATAACTATGATTATATTATAACTATGATTATATTATAACTATTATATTATAACTATGATTATATTATAACTATGATTATATTATAACTATGATTATATTATAACTATGATTATATTATAACTATTATATTATAACTATGATTATATTATAAACTATTATATTATAACTATGATTATATCATAACTATTATATTACAACTATGATTATATTATAACTATGATTATATTATAACTATGATTATATTATAACTATGATTATATTATAACTATGATTATATTATAACTATTATATTATAATCTATGATTATATTATAACTATGATTATATCATAACTATTATCTTTATAACTATGATTATATTATAACTATGATTATATTATAACTATTATATTATAACTATGATTATCTTATAACTATATATGAATATCCTATTTATTGTATATCGTAAATATCAAAGAAAAACAAAACAAAAACTTTATTGTTAATCGTCAGATACACATAATAAAACTTTTTGATATTAATGATCGTCTGTTACATTCAAGCCAAATGAGCTGCTACAAAGCTAATTAATGATGGGGGGTGACACAGGGGTGACTCCTCTCTTGTTTCCTCTTCTTGTCTCCTATCTTGTCTCCTCTCTTGTGTCCTCTCTCTCCTTGTCTCCTCTCTCATCTCCTCTCTTGTCTCCTCTCTTCATCTCCTCTCTTGTTTCCTCTCTTATCTCCTCTCCTTGTCTCCTCTCTTGTCTCTTTGTCTGCTCTCTTGTCTCCTCTCTTGTTTCCTCTCTTGTGTCCTCTTCTTGTCTCCTCTATCTTGTCTCCTCTCTGTGTCCTCTCCTTGTCTCCTCTCTCGTCTCCTCTCTTGCTTCTCGCTCTCTCTCCTCTCTTGTCTCCTTTCTTCCTTATCCTCTCTTGTGTCCTCTATTTGTCTCCTCTCTTGTTCCTCTCTTATCTCCTCTCCTTGTCTCCTCCTCTCCTCTCCTTGTCTCCTCTCTTGTTTCCTCTCTTGTGTCCTCTTCTTGTCTCCTATCTTGTCTCCTCTCTTGTGTCCTCTCCTTGTCTCCTCTCCTTGTCTCCTCTCTCGTCTCCTCTCTTGCTTCCTCTCTCATCTCCTCTCTTGTCTCCTTTCTTCATCTCCTCTCTTGTGTCCTCTCCTTGTCTTCTCTCCTTGTCTCCTCTCTTGTTTCCTCTCTTGTCTCTTCTCCTTGTCTTCTCTCTTCTCCTGTCTGCTCTCTTGTCTCCTCTCTTGTTTCCTCTCTTGTCTCCTCCTCTCTTGTCTGTCTCTCTCTTGTTTCCTCTCTTGTCTCCTCTCCTCATCTCCTCTTCTCCTCTCTTGTCTCCTCTTCTCGTCTCCTCGTCTCCTCTCTCAGAGACAGTAACCGGGAGGACTTTCCTTGTTGTTGTGTAATACATCTGAAACTTGGTGAAAGTAGGTCACAGAGTTTTCTTCAGTTCAGTCGGTTTGTTTCACATTCATGAGGTTTCCACGGCAACAGCACTCTCGTTACGTAATCAGACCGTTTTCCGTTAACCTCGTTAACTCTCACGAAGACTTTACCTGCTGCAGACTCGTCTGCTCCGGGTGTTTCTCAGATTTCGTCTGAGACGAGGAAAGGCAGCATCCAATCAGAGGAAGGAAGAACACGGGGGGTGTTTTACCCCCAATAATCCCTCATTTCTGCTTTTCTACCTCAAACATTAGGTATAGTTTCCTATAAATGAGGTTTATTGGTGTTTTTTATGGTAATTTGGTTAAAGAAACTCATATTTCTGATATAGACATTTTTAAAGGGTCAGATTTGACCCGAGGACACCAGCACCGGGGTGTCCACGGTGTCCCCTTGACTTCCATGAAGAAGTATTCATTTTCCCTCGTGGCTGAAATGGGGACACTATGGGCTTAACAGAGACCGACACCCCCATGGGACCTGTCTTTAGAAATAACATGAATGGGAGTGAGCGGGGAGAGCAAATTATTAATAATTAATTAATAATAATTAATCGCGTTAGATTTGAGCCGTGGATCATAAATATGATGTTCGTCCAGAAGAAAATATGTAATTAGAAAGACTTCAATGTCTCGTAAATGACGTCTGCGCTGAAGCTACGATGTCTGTGCTCATGCGATGTCTCTGCGTATCGTACCGATGTCTCTGCGTATCGTACCGATGTCTCCGCGTATCGTACCGATGTCTCGCGTATCGTACCAATGTCTCTGCGTATCGTGCGATGTCTCTGCGTATCGTGCGATGTCTCGCGTATCGTACCGATGTCTCGTATCGTGCCGATGTCTCCGCGTGTCGTGCCCGATGTCTCCGGCGTGTCGTGCAGGTAATGTCTGCGTGTCGTGCCGATGTCTCTGCGTATCGCACCGATGTCTCGCGTATCTGCCCCGATGTCTCTGCGTATCGTGCCCGATGTCGTATCATGCGATGTCTCGTATCGTGCCGATGTCTCCGGCGTATCGTGCCCGATGTCTCCGGCGTATAAATGCGATGTCTCTGCGTATCGTACCGATGTCTCTGCGTATCGTACCGATGTCTCACGTATCGTACCGATGTCTCGTGTATCATGCCGATGTCTCGTATCGTGCCGATGTCTCTGCGTGTCGTGCCGATGTCTCTGCGTGTCGTACCGATGTCTCGTCATCGTGCCCGATGTCTCTGCGTGTCGTACCGATGTCTCCGCGTATCGTGTATTCCTACACTAAGGTATCTCTACAAATCCAAGTACTTCCTCCTCCTCCTTCTCTTCCTCCTCATCCTCCTCCTCCTTCTCTTCCTCCTCCTCCTCCTCCTCCTCTTCCTCCTCCTCCTCTTCCTCCTCCTCCTCCTCCTCCTCCTCCTCCTCCTCCTCCTCTGGCTGTGAACATGTTGCTCATTAGCAGCGTTTTGTTTGCTGTTTTCCTTCTATATTTATGTCTCCTCCCACCTGTGTGTGTGTGTGTGTGTGTGTGTGTGTGTGTGTGTGTGTGTGGTGTGTGTGTGTGTGTGTGTGTGTGTGTGTGTGCGCGCGCTCAGAGTTAATTCTGAGCTCTCCTCCAATCACAGCCTTTTAACAAAGCGCTCACAGCTCGTTAAATAATTAATATCGCTTCATAAATATTCCATCTGCTCAGCAGCAGGAGAGAGAGAGAGAGAGAGAGAGAGGAGAGAGAGGAGAGAGAGAGAGAGAGAGAGTAGAGAGAGAGAGAGAGGGGAGAGAAGGTAGAGAGAGAGAGAGAGAGAGAGAGAGGAGGAAGGGGAGAGAGAGAGAGGGGAGAGAGAGAGAGAGAGAGAGAGAGGGAGAGGAGAGAGAGAGAGAGAGAGAGAGAGAGGGAGAGGTAGAGAGGGAGAGACGGAGAGAGAGAGAAAGGGAGAGGTAGAGAGAGAGAGAGGAGGAGGAGGAGGAGGAGGAAGAGAGAGGAGGAGGAGGAGGAGGAGGAGGAGGAGGAGGAGGAGGAGG
>JABXJD010000860.1:15000-40000 GCA_013375575.1 Percina caprodes | reverse complement strand
ATGTACAGTATGTATGTATGTGTGTACATATGTATATATGAATATGTAATACATATATGAATATATGTGTGTAAGTAAATGTGTATGTATGTATTTGTATATACTGTATGTATATTATTTATTTTATTTATTTTTGTTTTGCTGTGATGGAGAGCTTTTATTTTGTTTTTGTTGTCAGTCTGTGTGTATGTTTGTGATATAAGTTTTTATTTTTATTTTTATGTCCCCTCAAGTTGTTTTGTTAACTGTTTTGTCTAATTATGAATGTACTGTATTTTTGCCTTTAAGGTCCTCCTCAAATACGAGATGTCACATCTCAAGGGTTATTCTAATAACAATCTCCTGTTTTATGGGCTGGATCCCTACAGAGCTTTTAGTTAAAGAGATCTTTTATTTTGACAGGAAATCACCACATCACATCCTATCTCATCTCTCTCTTTCAGGTGTGTACACTCGTAGCCTGGAACATGGAAGGCGCCGACACCAGGCGTCTCGGTGTTGGTGGACCCCCAGGGGCCTGTGGGCTCGTGGCTGGGTGGGGGCATCTGGTGGGGCGGTGAGCCCAGCAGAGAGCAGCTGTGGCTGGGGAACTCGTCCGGCGCTGCAGCTCTCTGTGGTGCTGGCGAAGGTACCAAGAATGTGTTTCATTCTGTTAAGTTGAGGATACAGGTACAGACACAGTTAAGTTAGAGGATACAGCCACAGACACAGTGAAGTTAGAGGGGATACAGGTACAGACACAGTTAAGTTAGAGTACAGCTGACACAGTTAAGTTAGAGGATACAGGTACAGACACAGTTAAGTTAGAGGATACAGCTACAGACACAGTTAAGTTAGAGGATACAGCTCAGATAAGTTAGAGGGTATGGCTACAGACACAGTTAAGTTAGAATACAGCTACAGACACAGTTAAATTAGAGGATACAGCTACAGACACAGTTAAGTTAGAGGGATACAGCTACAGACACAGTTAAAGGTGGAGAATTAGCCACAGACACATTAGTTAGAGGATACAGGTACAGACACAGTTAAGTTAGAGATATAGCCACAGACACAGTTAAGTTAGAGATACAGCTACAGACACAGTTAAATTAGAGGATACAGCTACAGACACAGTTAAGTTAGAGGGATACAGCCACAGACACAGTTAAGTTAGAGGGGGTACAGACATAGTTAAGTTAGAGGATACAGCTACAGACACAGTTAAGTTAGAGGATACAGCTACAGATAAGTTAGAGGGGATACAGCTACAGACACAGTTAAGTTAGAGGATACAGCTACAGACACAGTTAAATTAGGGATACAGCTACAGACACAGTTAAGTTAGAGGATACAGCTACAGACACAGTTAAATTAGAGGGGATACAGCTACAGACACAGTTAAATTAGAGGATACAGCTACAGACACAGTTAAGTTAGAGGGGATACAGCTACAGACACAGTTAAATTAGAGGATACAGCTACAGACACAGTTAAGTTAGAGGATACAGCTACAGATAAGTTGGAGGATACAGCTACAGACACAGTTAAGTTAGAGGGGATACAGCTACAGACACAGTTAAATTAGAGGATACAGCTACAGATAAGTTAGAGGATACAGCTACAGACACAGTTAAGTTAGAGGGATACAGCTACAGACACAGTTAAGTTAGAGGGGATACAGCTACAGACACAGTTAAATTAGAGGGGATACAGCTACAGACACAGTTAAGTTAGAGGGGATACAGCTACAGATAAGTTAGAGGGGATACAGCTACAGACACAGTTAAGTTAGAGGGGATACAGCTGTAGACACAGTTAAATTAGAGGGGATGCAGACACAGTTAAGTTAGAGGGGATACAGCTACAGACACAGTTAAGTTAGAGGGGATACAGCTGTAGACACAGTTAAGTTAGAGGGGATACAGCTACAGTTAAGTTAGAGGGGATACAGGTACAGACACAGTTAAGTTAGAGGGGAGACCGCTACAGACACAGTTAAGTTAGAGGGGATACAGCTACAGTTAAGTTAGAGGGGATACAGCTACAGATAAGTTAGAGGAGATACAGCTACAGACACAGTTAAATTAGAGGGGATACAGCTACAGACACAGTTAAGTTAGAGGGGATACAGCTACAGTTAAGTTAGAGGGGATACAGCTACAGTTAAGTTAGAGGGGATACAGCTACAGTTAAGTTAGAGGGGATACAGCTACAGATAAGTTAGAGGAGATACAGCTACAGACACAGTTAAATTAGAGGGGATACAGCTACAGACACAGTTAAGTTAGAGGGGATACAGCTACAGTTAAGTTAGAGGGGATACTGCTACAGACACAGTTAAGTTAGAGGGGATACAGCTACAGCTTCCTGTTTCCTGTGCAGGTTGTGCGCGCCCAGTCGGTGGTGTTGGAGTGGAAGTTGTATCCCAGCGGAGGAGCTTCGTCTGTGGGTCAGAACCAGCAGGATGGCCCCCCCCCTCTGACCCGGTGGACCAGCGCCACCGTGCACATCGACAACCCTCAGATCAGCTACACCGCCAAGGTGAACCCATGCACCCCCGCAGCGACGCCCGCGGGCGCTCATCCATATATCAGCCCGCATATTCCATCGTAATGTAACCCGTGTGTTGTCCTCCCGCGCCAAAAAGATCAACACTTTTTATTTTTTTACCCTTTTTTTTACCACCACCTTACTGGTTTTATACTTTCTGGAATTCATGGTCAATAACCCTCATTTATATAGAATTATACCTGATATTAACCCTCATTTATATAGAATTATACCTGATATTAACCCTCATTTATATAGAATTATACCTGATATTAACCCTCATTTATATAGAATTATACCTGATATTAACCCTCATTTATATAGAATTATACCTGATATTAACCCTCATTTATATAGAATTATACCTGATATTAACCCTCATTTATATAGAATTATACCTAATATTAACCCTCATTTATATAGAATTATACCTAATATTAACCCTCATTTATATAGAATTATACCTAATATTAGAGTTAAAAAAGCAGAAATTGTGAGTTATTCTGACTATTAAGATCAGAGGAACATACTTTATGTTGATTTGAAGCCATTTCAATTTTCACCCGAAATTCAATGAAAGTGATAAATTGTATTTTTAAAGAGCGTTGGAAGGATCCATTTTATGGTAATTTGGTTAAAAAGAAACTCATATTTCAGATATAGAGATTTATTAAAGGGACAGATTTGAGTTTTTTGTGATTGTTGCAAAAATCCTTCATTATGCGGCATTAAAAGATGTCTCTCTCTCTCTCTCTCTCTCTCTCTCTCTCTCTCTCTCTGTCCCCGTCTCTCTCTCTGTCCACCTGTCTCTCTCTCTCCCCCCCCCTCCAGGTCCCAGTAGACGTCCAGGAGTATAACCTGACTCACCTCCTCCCTGCGACCGAGTACCACGTCTGCCTCACCGTCTCCTCCTCTCCCCCTCCCCCTCCGCCTCCCCCGTCTCCCCTCCCCCTCCACCGTCCTGCTTGAACGTGACCACCAGGGAGGCGGGCTTCTCGGTGGAGCTGGTGGCGTCGCGGCGCAGCAGCGGAGCCCTGGCGGCCGTCATGGGCTCCATGTTTGCCCTGTCCATCATGGCGCTGCTGCTGGTCTACATGGGGGGGCGCCGCCGCCGCCGCGGCCACTCGCTCAACAAGTACATGCAGCACGCCGCCGCCGCCGCCATCCCGCTCAACGAGCTGTACCCGCCGCTCATCACGCTGTGGGAGAGCGAGGCCGAGAAGGACAAGGAGGAGAGGGAGGCGGGGGAGGGCGGGGAGGAGGCGGGGGGGAGTCACATCGACACCACCAAGACGTACATGTGGTAGCCGGAGGACGATGGAGGACGATGGAGGACGATGGAGGACGATGGAGGACAATGGAGGACGATGGAGGACAATGGAGGACGATGGAGGACGATGGAGGACGATGGAGGACGATGGAGGGACGGAGACAAACTGGATGAAAGTTACAGCAAAGACAGAAAAGAGATGTGAAACCGATGCTGAGAGAGAGGGAGGGAGAGGGGGAGGGAGAGAGAGAGAGGAAGGAGAGGGGGAGGGAGAGAGGGTAGGTGGGTGGGAGAGAAAGAGAGAGAGGAAGAAGAAAGAGAGAGGGAGGGAGGGAGGAGAGGAGGGAGAGAGGGTAGGTGGGTGGGAGAGGAAGAGAGAGGGAGGAAGAAGAAGAGAGGGAGGGAGGGAGAGAGGAGGGAGAGAGAAAGAGGGAGAGTGAGGAAGAAAGAGAGCAGAAGAGGGGGAGAGAGAAAGAAGGTAAAGAGGGAGGGAGAGAGAGAGAGGAAAAGAGAGAGAGAGGAGGGAGAGAGAGAAAGAGAGGAAAAGATAGAGGGAGGAGGGAGAGAGCGAGCAAGGAAAAGAGGGAGAGAGTGAGGGAGAAAGAGAGAGACAGAGAGGGAGAGAGGGAAGGAGAGAGAGAGGGAGGGGAGGGAGGGAGAGAGGGAAGGAGAGAGAGAGGGAGGGAGGGGGAGAGGGAAGGAGAGAGAGAGAGAATAGAAAAACATTCACCCATTAACTTCTCTATGAACGACCTCTAACCCTCCACTGGGACGACCTTCACAATATTCTTAATGAAATATAATAACTAGATCCTGTCAGAGCGGAGCAGCGGGCCGCCGGGACACGGGACAGTTTCTGCTCCTTCCTTCCTTCCTTCCTTCCTTCCTTCCTTCCTTCCTTCCTTCCTTCCTTCCTTCCTTCCTTCCTTCCTTCCTTCCTTCTCTTCCGTCCTCTTCCCTCCGTCTCTGACCACTGTTGACATAACAAAACTTAATTATTGTAATTTAGTTCATCAGATGAACCTGAACGCAGCACCAACAGGCAGCCGTACGATCACTTCACTTTAAAGGTCCCGCATTCAAACCTAAAATCATAAGAATTCAAATAATTAATAAATAAATAAAGAAACAATCAACTTTTTTTTGTTTTTAAATTAAATATTTAGAATTTTTTTATGTTTTTTTTGCCAAATTTCTGTTTTTCTGAAATTCTCTTTTTCCGTTGTTTTTTTTTTTTTTATAATTTTTTTTTAATGAATTCTCTTTTTTTTCCAGATTTCAGTTTTTCTGAATTAACAAGAAAACAAAGCCATAAAAATAGGATTTTTTTTTTTATGTTTTTCTTGAATTGATGAGTAAGTAAACTCGTAAAGAAAAGTTGTTTTTTGGTTAGTCAGCTGTTAGTCAGCTGTTAGTCAGCTGTTAGGCAGCGGTTAGGCAGCTGTCAGTCAGCTGTTAGGCAGCTGTTAGTCAGCTGTTAGTCAGCTGTTAGTCAGCTGTTAGGCAGCTGTCAGTCAGCTGTTAGGCAGCTGTTAGGCAGCTGTTAGGCAGCTGTTAGTCAGCTGTTAGGCAGCTGTTAGTCAGCTGTTAGGCAGCTGTTAGGCAGCTGTTAGTCAGCTGTTAGGCAGCTGTTAGGCAACTGTCAGTCAGCTGTTAGTCAGCTGTTAGGCAGCTGTTAGTCAGCTGTAAATCAGCTGTTAGTCAGCTGTTAGGCAGCTGTTAGTCAGCTGTTAGTCAGCTGTTAGTCAGCTGTCGGGCAGCTGTTAGGCAGCTGTCAGTCAGCTGTTAGTCAGCTGTTAGTCAGCTGTTAGTCAGCTGTTAGGCAGCGGTTAGGCAGCGGTTAGGCAGCTGTTAGTCAGCTGTTAGGCAGCTGTTAGGCAGCTGTTAGTCAGCTGTTAGGCAGCTGTTGGGCAGCTGTTAGGCAGCTGTTAGGCAGCTGTTAGTCAGCTGTTAGGCAGCTGTTAGTCAGCTGTTAGGCAGCGGTTAGGCAGCTGTTAGGCAGCTGTTAGTCAGCTGTTAGTCAGCTGTTAGGCAGCTGTTAGTCAGCTGTTAGGCAGCTGTTAGTCAGCTGTTAGGCAGCTGTTAGGCAGCTGTTAGTCAGCTGTTAGGCAGCTGTTAGTCAGCTGTTAGTCAGCTGTTAGGCAGCTGTTAGTCAGCTGTTAGGCAGCTGTTAGTCAGCTGTTAGGCAGCATACACGCTAACTTCCTGTCTGAATTCGGGACCTTTAATCTTCCGGAAACTTCACTTTACTTGACGCACTGAGCATGAACGCACCACTTTTCTATTTTACTCTCTTTGTTTGCTCCGTCACTGACGCCACCGTTGAAGAACTTTATCGACACCGTGTGCACGGACACTAAGAGCGAGCACGTGGTGTCCACTAACGCAGAGTTGTAGTCTCTGTTTTCTATCCTGTAACACTCACTTCCTTTTGGGTTTGTGGGGGTTTTGTAGCCGTTGATGACGTCACGCCGGGAGGCGGTGGGGGGGGCATGCCTCATTTTAAGAAATGTTTGTATGAAACCACGTCAGTCCGACAACCTGCAAACTTCAACCAGTGTGTGTTCAATATGTACACACTGGACAGATACACACAACACACAACATGCAGTATATGTTCAGTATGTACACACTGGACAGATACACACAGTACACAACATGCAGTATATGTTCAGTATGTACACACTGGACAGATACACACAACATGCAGTATATGTTCAGTATGTACACACTGGACAGATACACACAGTACACAACATGCAGTATATGTTCAGTATGTACACACTGGACAGATACACACAACACGCAGTATATGTTCAATATGTACACACTGGACAGATACACACAGTACACAACATGCAGTATATGTTCAGTATGTACACACTGGACAGATACACACAGTACACAACATGCAGTATATGTTCAGTATGTACACACTGGACAGATACACACAACATGCAGTATATGTTCAGTAAGTACACACTGGTGCAGGTCTGTCGTCTTCGGACTTTTAGCCAAATATTCCCTCACCTGTCACCTGTCTGTCATCCAGAACACTTCAGGAACATCCAAAGGATCCTCTGGGCATTTTAAATATATATATATATATATATATATATATATATATATATATATATATATATATATATATATATATATATATATATATATATATATATATATAATATTTACATGATATAATGTTATAAAGACGCAGTTTCTCGAGCGTTATGTATCTCAGTGAACTGTCTTTGGGTGTCGGACCATCGGTTGAAGAGAGACGTTACGTTGGCGTCAAGAGACACTGAAGATGGACGTACATGGAGATGATGATGATGATGATGATGATGATGATGATGGTGGTGATGATGATGATGATGATGATGGTGATGATGATGGTGGTGATGATGGTGATGATGATGATGATGATGATGATGGTGGTGATGATGGTGATGATGATGATGATGGTGATGATGATGGTGATGATGATGATGATGGTGATGATGATGGTGATGATGATGGTGATGATGATGATGATGATGATGATGATGATGATGATGATGATGGTGATGATGGTGGTGATGATGATGATGATGGTGATGATGATGATGGTGATGATGGTGATGATGATGGTGATGATGATGATGGTGATGATGATGATGATGATGATGGTGGTGATGATGGTGATGATGATGATGATGGTGATGATGATGATGATGATGATGGTGGTGATGATGGTGATGATGATGATGATGGTGATGATGGTGGTGATGATGATGATGATGGTGATGATGATGGTGATGATGATGGTGATGATGATGATGATGATGATGATGATGATGATGATGGTGATGATGGTGGTGATGATGATGATGATGGTGATGATGATGATGGTGGTGATGATGATGATGATGATGATGATGGTGATGATGATGATGGTGATGATGGTGATGATGATGGTGATGATGATGATGATGATGATGGTGATGATGATGATGATGATGATGGTGGTGATGATGGTGATGATGATGATGATGGTGATGATGATGGTGGTGATGATGGTGATGATGATGGTGATGATGATGATGATGATGATGATGATGATGGTGATGATGATGATGATGGTGATGATGGTGGTGATGATGATGATGATGGTGATGATGATGATGGTGGTGATGATGATGATGATGATGATGGTGATGATGATGATGGTGATGATGGTGATGATGATGGTGATGATGATGATGATGATGATGATGATGGTGGTGACACTTTATAATAACCAGCACTAATACATGGTACATGATAGTGAACCCTCGTGTTGTCTTCTTGTCAAAATTGAAAACAACCCTTTAACTGACGCTTTTTATCGATGTTTTTACCTTTTTTAATATTTTTGTCCCTTTTTTGACATTTTCAACACTACGTAACACTAACTTATTAACTTTAGTTTTACAGTTATTTTTGAAATAGTATTGAGAGTAAAAGTTTTTCCAAACATTATGTATAATTTCCTATAAATGAGGTTTATTGACCATAAATTCCAAAAATAACTAAAACTAAAGTTAATAAGTTAGTGTTACGTAGTGTTAAACGTCAAAAAAAGTGACAAACATTGAAAAAAAGCATCAAAAGTGTTGAAAAAAGGGACAAAAACATTAAAAAAAAATGACAAACGTTAAAAAAAAGTTGCACAATTATTATAATTCTTTTGTTTATTTTTCAGTTTTTTTTTCAGTTTTTTTTCAGTTTTTTTCCATTTTTTTCCAGTTTTTTGCAGTTTTTTTGCAGTTTTCAGCAGCGAATCAGAGTGAAGACCTGCTGAGTTCAGCGGTCTGTGTTCCCGCTCCGCGTCGATAACTAGAAATCAGCACCGTGGTTATTAGTGATGGTTATTATGGTTATGAAGTGTCATCACGACCTCGGCGGCGCCCTCCGGTGGCGGTGGCGCCCAACGACCACCCGCACACCGTGACATCACACACTCCTCGAGTCATCTACCCTCCTGTTGTCCCCCGGGTCAAAAACACACACAAACTGGACATTTTTGTCCCTTTTTCAGACTTTTCTTAGTCTCCACGACCACCATCTTACTAGTTTATACTTTCTGGAATTCATGGTCAATAACCCTCATTTATATAGAATTATACCTGATATTAACCCTCATTTATATAGAATTATACCTAATATTAACCCTCATTTATATAGAATTATACCTGATATTAACCCTCATTTATATAGAATTATACCTGATATTAACCCTCATTTATATAGAATTATACCTGATATTAACCCTCATTTATATAGAATTATACCTGATATTAACCCTCATTTATATAGAATTATACCTGATATTAACCCTCATTTATATAGAATTATACCTGATATTAACCCTCATTTATATAGAATTATACCTGATATTAACCCTCATTTATATAGAATTATACCTGATATTTGGGTTAAAAAAGCAGAAATTATGAATTATTGTGACTAATAGTTAAGATCAGAGGAATGAAAGAGCGTTGGAAGGATCCATTTTATGGTAATTTGGTTAAAAAGAAACTCATATTTCAGATATAGATATTTATTAAAGGGGCAGATTTGCACCGAGGACAACAAGGGGGGCAACAGGGGGGGAGGGGGGGGGGTAACTTTAATATGCAGGGTATTTTGTATAAAGTGTATCACTCTATATTTGAAGACAACTGTTGCTTATATTATGATTATTATGATTATTACTCAACACTGAGCACCAACTGTAACTAAAGGAATGTGTGTGTGTGTGTGTGTGTGTGTGTGTGTGTGTGTGTGTGTGTGTGAGATAAAATAAATACACACTTTGCCACTCCACAGACTGGTGTCTGATTTCTAACTCATAGATCTTATTTATCACTTTGTTTCCACTGATGATGGAGCTCTGAATATTTTCTTTATTTTACTGATTCCTGGACCAGGGCTGGGGGGTTATGGACCAGGGCTGGGGGGTTATGGACCAGGGCTGGGGACCAGGGCTGGGGGTTATGGACCAGGGCTGGGGGGTTATGGACCAGGGCTGGGGGGTTATGGACCAGGGCTGGGGGTTATGGACCAGGGCTGGGGGGTTATGGACCAGGGCTGGGGGGTTATGGACCAGGGCTGGGGGGTTATGGACCAGGGCTGGGGGGGTTATGGACCAGGGCTGGGGGGTTATGGACCAGGGCTGGGGGGTTATGGACCAGGGCTGGGGGGGTTATGGACCAGGGCTGGGGGGTTATGGACCAGGGCTGGGGGTTATGGACCAGGGCTGGGGGGTTAAAACGTTTGGACCAAAGTGTGATGGTGGACTGGTAGCTGGAGAGATGCCACTTCACCTCCTGGGCACTGCCAAGGTGCTCTTGAGCAAGGCACCGAACCCCCCTCAACCACTCAGGGCGCTGGTCCAGCACTGGCAGCCCCCCCACACTCTGACATCTCTCCATTAGTGCATGTACAGGACCTGAGCATGTGTGTGTAGTTCAGGCCGGTGTGTAGAGACTATTAAAGGATCATTAATATTAATCTTAAAAGCTTCTTAAATTATAATATTCATATTTTTATCTTAATGTTTCCATTATAAATATATATCTTCTCGACTGTTGCATTGTATTATTCATTATAGACACACACAGATACACACACACACACACACACACACACACACACACACACACACACACACACACACACACACACACACACACACACACACACACACACACACAGACACACACACACCCACACACACACAGACACACAGACACACACACCCACACACACACACCCACACACACCCACACACACACACACACACACAGCAGAAATAATAATGTATTATTCAGAATCATGAATTCTGTTTTGATCCCAGCTGCACGAGTAATAAATATCAGAGTAGAAATATAAATAAAGAAATATAAATAAAGACATATAAATAAAGACATATAAATAAAGAAATATAAATAAAGAAATATAAATAAAGAAATATAAATAAAGACATATAAATAAAGACATATAAATAAAGAAATATAAATAAAGAAATATAAATAAAGACATATAAATAAAGACATATAAATAAAGAAATATAAATAAAGAAATATAAATAAAGACATATAAATAAAGAAATATAAATAAAGAAATATAAATAAAGACATATAAATAAAGAAATATAAATAAAGACATATAAATAAAGAAATATAAATAAAGACATATAAATAAAGAAATATAAATAAAGAAATATAAATAAAGAAATATAAATAAAGAAATATAAATAAAGAAAATATAAATAAAGACATATAAATAAAGAAATATAAATAAAGAAATATAAATAAAGACATATAAATAAAGAAATATAAATAAAGACATATAAATAAAGAAATATAAATAAAGAAATATAAATAAAGACATAAATGAAGAAATATAAATAAAGACATATAAATAAAGAAATATGAATAAAGACACATAAATAAAGAAATATAAATAAAGAAATATAAATAAAGAAAATATAAATAAAGACATATAAATAAAGACATATAAATAAAGAAATATAAATAGACATATAAAGAAATATAAATAAAGAAATATAAATAAAGAAATATAAATAAAGAAATATAAATAAAGACATATAAATAAAGACATATAAATAAATATAAATAAAGAAATATAAATAAAGAAATATAAATAAAGACATATAAATAAATATAAATAAAGACATATAAATAAAGAAATATAAATTAAGAAATATAAATAAAGAAATATAATTTTTTATAATATATGGACATAAAACTCAACTTCAGATTTATTTTGCTCATGCCCCCCCCCCCATATATTTATAATAAAATTAAAAAATTAATTAAAGGCTGATGAAATTCATCGTACTCGTTATAACTATAATGTAAAATAAAAACTAAAAAAAAATAATCATGAAGATGTTATTGTGTGTTTTTAAGGCTTTAATGGTCTCGTTGGGGTCTTCAAATCAGCTGGTTTGTGTGTGTGGGGGCAGGCTTTTGCAGTGTCTGCCCCGAGAATCTGGAACAAGTTACCCCCCCCCTGATATTCGCACTGTTACAGATCTAGCTCTTTTTAGGTCTTAGGTCTATTGATCCCTACACACAGGCCTGAACTACGAGCTGGACCAGCACCCTGAGCAGTTGGGGGGTACAGTGCCTTGCTCAAGAGCACCCTGGCAGTGCCCATGAGGTGAAGTGGCATCTCTCCAGCCACCAATCCTCACTCTGTACTTGGGTCCGTACGGGGACTTGAACCGGCGACCCTCCGGCTCCCAACCCAACGCCCTACAGACGTAGCAGTGGTGGGACAGTTTCATTCTCCTGTTGCTAGGCAACCTTTTCTGATTGTACTGTTCTCTATGTTCACTCTTTCTATTGGATGATGTGATTTTACTCTTTCTGTTAATTAACCCTTGTGTTGTCTTCCCTTTCACAATAAAACACGTGTTCCCCTTATCGCCACTTTTTTGTGGCTTTTCACAAAGTTTTGGGTATTTTTGGTTTGTTTTTCATCGATTTTGCTGCTTTTTCTAACATTTTTCACCTCTATTTCGACTTCCTTTACTTTGAAAACGGGTCAAATTTGACCCAAAGAGAACAGGAGGGTTAAGAGCTTTGGACCCTGCTGGTTGCTGTAAAGTGTTGAAATACATTTTGATTGATTGATTAATTGGATAATTAATTGATTGATTGATTAATTGATTGATAACTTTATACGATAGATGGGCAAAGGAGAATTAGGCCTACATCATGTCAGGGACACATTTTCAACATATTCTATGAAGGGGACCCAGGTTTTAGCGTATCTATCCCCTGAATTATTCTCATTATATCTCAACGTCTCTAATGACATAGCAAAGAGTACGTCTTTGTCCTGCTGTTGTCCTCATGTTGTCTTCATGTTGCCCTCATGTTGTCCTCATGTTGTCCTCATGTTGTCTTCATGTTGCCCTCATGTTGTCCTCATGATGTCCTCATGTTGTCTTCATGTTGCCCTCATGTTGCCCCCATGTTGTCCTCATGTTGTCCTCATGTTGTCCTCATGTTGCCCCCATGTTGTCCTCATGTTGTCCTCATGTTGCCCTCATGTTGTCCTCATGTTGTCCTCATGTTGTCTTCATGTTGCCCTCATGTTGCCCTCATGTTGTCTTCATGTTGCCCTCATGTTGCCCCCATGTTGTCCCCATGTTGTCCTCATGTTGTCCTCATGTTGTCTTCATGTTGCCCTCATGTTGCCCCCATGTTGCCCCCATGTTGTCTTCATGTTGTCGTCATGTTGTCCTCATGTTGTCTTCATGTTGTCTTCATGTTGTCTTCATGTTGTCCTCATGTTGTCCTCATGTTGTCCCCATGTTGTCCTCATGTTGTCCTCATGTTGACCTCATGTTGTCCTCATGTTGTCCTCATGTTGTCCTATATCAATGTTCTTTTTAATTCCCCAAAATAACATGATTGATTCCACACAACGCTCTTTGCCAAGTACAAATCTCTACTTTCATTAATTTTGGGGCGTCTTATTCAATTTTATAGCATTTGAAACCAAATTGAAGTGTTTTTGAAATAGTATTGAGAGTAAAAGTTGACATATTCCAGTCTGTGATTATCATCAACATCCATTCCTTTAATTTTAGTCTCAATAATTCCTAATTTCTGCTTTTCTAACTCAAACATTAGGTTTAATTTCCTTATTTATTGAACATAAATTCCAAAAATAACTGTAGTGAAAGTGACAAACATTGAAAAAAACATCAAGTGTTGAAAAAAGGGACAAAAACGTAAGAAAAAGTAAAAAAGTATCATCAAAATGGTTGATTTTCATGTGTGTATGTGTTACATGCTCAACCCGAAGCAAAAGTTCATTTTTTTTCTTCATTTTTTTAGTTTTTTAATGCCTTGTTTGTTTGTTTATTTGCATTCTGAATGAATAAAATAAAAAAAATAAAAAATAATAAAAAAATAAAGATCCGTTAAACGGCCTGACGTAAAAATGCCGTCGCAACCAGGAAGTGACGTCGTTGCCCTCCGTCAGATTGTGTTGATGTTTTGTGGACTGTACGGCTGGAGAACGGGGAAGAGAGGGAGACGCGTTTTGTTTTTGTTCAACTTAACCGTCGAAAAGAAACCGAGTTGTTGTTTCTGTCGCCCGTTTCGGTTCGTTAAGAGCCTAAGGTCGGTGGTTCGAGCCAAACGGCCGGACCGTTTGGCGAATACACCGAAGCATTTGATCTAGAAAGGGAGGACTCGTCACCCACTGACCCCCCTCCCTCACACACACACACACACACACATACCACCATGACGATCCTCCCGAAGAAGAAGCCCAGCTCCGGGGTCGGCGTCTCGGACCACGCCGATGACAGCGACCGTCGGAGCGGCCCCGACACGCACCAACATCCGCACCCGCACGCAGGGCGGACCGGTGCCCGACCGAGGGCTTCACCTCCGCCGTGGTCCTACCAGCCCGCTCCGCCCTCAGCGAGGGACGACAGGCGGAGCATCGAGGCGAGCTCGCGGCCCCAGCAGGCCTCTCCACCGCCCGTTGGCTCCGTTTCCCCGGTAGGACCGGCCGACGGTCGGGACAGCAGCGGTGCCATGGTGGCCGGACCCCGCGGGGAGCTCGTAGTGTCGGCTGGTGTCGTCGGGTGCGGCGGAAGCATAGGCAGCTGCTGCTCCGGGCCCGGGCTGAGCAAGAGGCGGCGGCAGGCAGGCACCTGCTCCGGCGGGGTGGCGGCAGCACTGGCCGGTGGAGGCCAGCCCGGGGTGGCCGGACCGGGAGGAGTGGGCTCCAGCCAGGACACGGAGGAGGGAGCCGGGAACAATAGCGAGGACGAGTACGAAAACGCCGCCCGGCTGCAGTCCATGGACCCGGCTACAGTGGAGCAGGTAGGAAGCTAACGTTAGCTAAGATAACATTAGCACGAAGCTACAAGCTAATAATGCAGACAGTAGGGCAGGTGGGAAACTAACGTAGCTAAGATAAAATTAGCTTAAGGCTAATAATACAGATAGTTTGACAGGTAGGACCCTAACATTAGCTAAGATAACATTAGCTTCAAGCTAATAATACAGACAGTTGAGCAGGTAGGACCCTAACATTAGCTAAGATAACATTAGCATGAAGCTACAAACTAACAATACAGACAGTGGAACAGGTAGGACCCTAACATTAGCTAAGATAACATTAGCATGAAGCTAATAATACAGACAGTGGAACAGGTAGGACCCTAACATTAGCTAAGATAACATTAGCTTCAAGCTAATAATACAGACAGTGGAGCAGGTAGGACCCTAACATTAGCTAAGATAACATTAGCATAGTGCTAATATGGCTAAACACAACCGTTGTGCTGCTAGATGTGCTGCTAGCTCTCCTCTCAGGAGTCATAAACGTTTAGTAATGTGACAACAAGATACAAAAAAACTCAAAAATGTAACCGGGAATGTCATATTAGTTGTTAAAAAAGATATATACGTTTTGAATAAATAGGGAGTTCATTATTATTAATATATTATTATTACTGTTATTTTTTGGGGCTTGTCTCTTTTATTACATAGAGACAGTGGATAGGCATGAAAGGGGGAGAGATGGGGGATGCAAGCAAAGGGCAGCATGTCGGAATCGAACCTGCGCCGCTGCAGGACTCGCTCTTACTGGCTGAGCAAGAGGCTGCCCCAGTGGTTTTGTTTTAATGTGTTTTAAACTGAATATCTCAAAAATTAACAAAAATTGTTGATGGATTTGGCTGCCAGGTGTCTGTTAAAATGTTACCATAGCAACAGTGCAGATGGTTCAGGTGATTGACTAACTACAGGCACAGTTTACACCATGAAGGAGGATTTAAAGGCACATTTGTCTCTTTTGGTCAGTGGACATGACAGAAGAGACAGAGAGACAATAACAAGGTGTCCCGGGTCAGGCCGGGGACCGTGAAGAGACGGTTGAGTTTTGATGGGTTCTGGTTGGTTTTTAAGGATTTAAAAGTGTTAATTGATAATGTAATCAGGATCGGAAAGGAGTTAAGTGTCACAGTATTCACCCTACGTGTAATTGGCCTTGGTTATTGGTGCATATATACAAACACACACCTAAAGCTAGGGCCGCGCCATACAAGGAAAATATGCAATAACGTTGAATATTGCGATAACGATACATATACTATACTAGATAACGATACTATACAGATATTAAAGTGTTCTTAGTTCTGCTGCTTTCCGTTTCCTGTTAAAATACAACAAACTGCTGCTTGTAGAACTAATGAAAGGATTGAATATGAAAGGCAGCGCTAACAAAAGTTAAAAAGTTAGAAAAGTTACGTTTTAAAATGCAGAAAACATGAAAGTCTGTGTCTTTCGCGATATGTCGCAGCCTTTCACGATGTCTTTATTGATGACCAAAAAGCGATATATTGCGCAGCCAAGGGCATAACTGTGTGTGTGTGGAGGTGGGTGTGTGTGTGTGTGTGTGTGTGTGTGTGTGTGTGTGGGTGTGGGGGGTGATCGTGATCTCCACTTATGAGCAAACTTGAAATTCTTAGCATCAAAATCTTAATTTCCTGCATTCTGGTGACTTTTTCTGCACCAATTTAAGGTGCTAATGTGTGATGGGGGAGGGGCTTGCACTGTTCATGTTTTGATTTTGGGGAGGGGTGTAACCCCCTATGTTAAAATACAGGGGGCATAAGTATACACCCCCCTATGTTAAAATATAGGGGGCATAAGTATACACCCCCCTATGTTAAAATACAGGGGCATAAGTATACACCCCCCTATGTTAAAATAGGGGCATAAGTATACACCCCTATGTTAAAATACAGGGGCATAAGTATACACCCCCTATGTTAAAATATAGGGGCATAAGTATACACCCCTATGTTAAAATACAGGGGCATAAGTATACACCCCTATGTTAAAATACAGGGGCATAAGTATACACCCCCTATGTTAAAATATAGGGGCATAAGTATACACCCCCTATGTTAAAATACAGGGGCATAAGTATACACCCCCTATGTTAAAATACAGGGGCATAAGTATACACCCCTATGTTAAAATACAGGGGCATAAGTATACACCCCTATGTTAAAATACAGGGGCATAAGTATACACCCCTATGTTAAAATACAGGGGCATAAGTATACACCCCCTATGTTAAAATACAGGGGCATAAGTATACACCCCTATGTTAAAATACAGGGGCATAAGTATACACCCCTATGTTAAAATACAGGGGCATAAGTATACACCCCTATGTTAAAATACAGGGGCATAAGTATACACCCCCTATGTTAAAATACAGGGGCATAAGTATACACCCCTATGTTAAAATACAGGGGCATAAGTATACACCCCTATGTTAAAATACAGGGGCATAAGTATACACCCCCTATGTTAAAATACAGGGGCATAAGTATACACCCCTATGTTAAAATACAGGGGCATAAGTATACACCCCTATGTTAAAATACAGGGGCATAGTATACACCCCCTATGTTAAAATACAGGGGCATAAGTATACACCCCTATGTTAAAATACAGGGGCATAAGTATACCCCCTATGTTAAAATACAGGGGCATAAGTATACACCCCTATGTTAAAATACAGGGGCATAAGTATACACCCCTATGTTAAAATACAGGGGCATAAGTATACACCCCTATGTTAAAATACAGGGGCATAAGTATACACCCCTATGTTAAAATACAGGGGCATAAGTATACACCCCTATGTTAAAATACAGGGGCATAAGTATACACCCCCTATGTTAAAATACAGGGGCATAAGTATACACCCCCCTATGTTAAAATACAGGGGCATAAGTATACACCCCCTATGTTAAAATACAGGGGCATAAGTATACACCCCCTATGTTAAATTTCCATAGAGGCAGAGTTTTATTATTAAAGGCAGTTATTTCATGGATCAGGATACTATGCATCCTGAAAAAGTTCCCTTGGTGTTTGGAATTAAAATAGCCCCCCACACACACACACACACACACACACACACACACACACACCATCATCATCACATACCCTTCACCATACATAGAGATCGGCATGGTGTTATTTCAGTTAGCTTAACAGCTGGTTTGATTTGTATTGAGAGATGATCTTATAGAAAGTTCCCCATCCAATATTCATTCATAAAGAACATTGGTGTCCTTAAAGGTGGAATTTTGTAATTGTTTTGAATTAAGGCATTAAGCTTAATTTCCAAAAGATGTTTTTTATTTCTCTTTTTAATCAGCTTTAGCCTGGGGGTAAATGTTCTTAAGCAACTGTAGATTATTTCTAGAAGGATTCGATGTTCAATGCAGATAAGCTAATAATCAGTTATTAAATGTGCTGATTTTAATTGAAAAGTTCCCGCCTCCAGTGAATGGAATCCTATGTTGCCGGTTAGCATGTCATGTGTCAAAGTGACACAACAAAAGAAAACCTTATGACTTATCGCAGCCTGCGTAGTCACACCGAGTACAAATAGCAATGCGGATTAAGACGGTTTCCTAGGCAGATATTGACTTGGGACTATATTGGGTGGAAGTAGACGACAGCCGAAGCACTGCTACTCGGGCGCAGAGATATCACGCAGCACCTGAAACCCCAACGTCTGTCAAATAAGTGGCTGAATAATGCTATTTCAATTTTCATTTCACGGTGGCGTGTTCCTTTCAATGTCGGACAAGCTAGTTAATAAGTAGATAATATATAAATAACACTCCAAAAGCTTAAAGACAGAAACTTGGTAAAGAGAAATCATTAGAGCCAAGAAAAGGCTTTAAATTACATTTATTGGCTCAGGTGGTCCCAAAATATGGTTTAAGTGGTGCACTGTGTGTGTGTGTGTGTGTGTGTGTGTGTGTGTGTGTGTGTGTGTGTGTGTGTGTGTGTGTGTGTGTGTGTGTGTGTGTGTGTGTGTGTGTGTGTGTGTGTGTGTGTGTGTGTGTGTGTGTGTGTGTGTGTGTGTGTGTGTGTGTGTGTGTGTGTGTGTGTGTGTGTGTGTGTGTGTGTGTGTGTGTTCAGCAGGAGCATTGGTTTGAAAAAGCTCTGGGGGAAAAGAAAGGCTTCGTCATCAAGAAGATGAAGGAGGACGGCGCGTGTCTGTTCAGAGCCGTGGGTGAGTTTGAGACACACACACACACACACACACACACACACACACACACACAGACCTTGTTATTCCTTCAGGTATCTCTCTGCAGTTCTTCTCATCACCAGCAGGTGTCAGTGTTGCACCAGGTTTCCGGTCGGCTCCTTTCTGGTTAACAGTGTTGTTCTAACCAAGGGGGTCAGCCCTTGTTCCGATATATATTTAAAAATAAATCCAGAAACGCGTCAAAACAAACAGATTTCCTAACATTAGATATTTATGAGTTCTCACTAAAATAATATGATAATAATTAGTTTTATTGTCACAACAGAACATCAAAATATATTAAAGTTCTGATAAATAAAATTTAGAACGTTCTACAACGTCCTTGTTAGTGATGACGTTACATAGTCTGTCCACCAGACAACACCTAAGCAGTTAATGTCATCAGCGTCAGTGAGCCAATCAGCACGCAGCATGCTTCTACCAAGATCTAATAATGTCTGTGATTGGCTGGCTGACGTTATACGTCGCAGAGACGGACAGACTCACGTAGTCAGAGCTGGAACAAAGATGCAAGATTTGATCTGTAATGTGTAATTTTTAATTTATTTTTGTTTCATAGAGTTGGTATTGGACAGAAAGTATCGCTAAGGAACCGGTATCAAAGTCACGGTATTGTTACCGGTATCAAAGTCACGGTATTGTTACCGGTATCAAAGTCACGGTATTGTTACCGGTATTGAACATTCTTGAATATTATTGAATATTCCCGAGCGATACCCAGCCGTCGCTGCAGTGATGATGGATTCTTTGTCTTTTTATTACAACCTGAGTCTGTAGATGATTGGCTGCTGCTGCTGTGACTCTGCACTGACAGCAGAGGGTGCTCTGATACTATGTGTGTGTTTATAGGTGTGTGTGTGTGTGTGTGTGTGTGTGTGTGTGTGTGTGTGTGTGTGTGTATAGGTGTGTGTGTGTGTGTGTATATGTATGTATGTATGTATAGGTGTGTATGTATGTATGTGTGTGTGTATATGTATGTATGTATGTATAGGTGTGTATGTGTGTGTGTGTGTGTATATGTATGTATGTATAGGTATGTATGTGTGTGTGTGTGTGTATATGTATGTATGTATAGGTGTGTATGTAAGTATGTGTGTGTGTGTTTGTGTGTGTGTAGGGTGTGTGTGTGTGTGTGTGTGTGTGTGTGTGTGTGTGTGTGTAGGGGTGTGTGTGTATGTGTGTGTCTGTGTAGGGGTGTGTGTGTGTTGGGAAGGTATGTGGGTCACAGTGAAAGGGGGTTATCTGTGTCTGCCTCTGAGGCCCGTCCATTCATTAGAGTCCAGCTTGTGTTTCAGACGACACAAACACACCGAGACTTCCTGCGGTTTGATGAAAGAGAGAGAGACGGTGTTTGTCTTGTCGCGTAATTACGTCACTTCATAACGTTCCCATGGCAACAGGGAAAAATGGCTGCTCTTGTATGAAATATATGTATAAATATTTTTCAACTTTCTGCTAAGATGTGTGTGTGTGTGTGTGCGCGTGTGTGTGTGTGCGCGGGATTATGAAATCATGCAAGCTCTGCAGTATTTTGCGCAGAACAAAGACCTCTCACTTCTATCTATACTATCTTTGTTGGGAGCTGCACATGCTCAGTAGCTCGGTTGTGGTGTTTTTCCACGTCCTGGTATTTACTCTACTCGCTTTTTAGGTTCTCCATCATGATAAAACTCCCTGGTACCTGTAACAAGTACTTCTTGGAGTACTACCTCCGTTGAGGCTCCAAGCTGCTGAGGAGATACCAGCTTTTTTTTGTTAGTTTCTGCCTCCAGGTTCATTAGAAACTAATTTGAGGGAGGGACGTGATCCAGTCTCTGGGTCTTAGTGAGGACTGGAGGGACGTGATCCACTATCTTGGTCTTAGTGAGGACTGGAGGGACGTGATCCACTCTCTTGGTCTTAGTGAGGACTGGAGGGACGTGATCCACTCTCCTGGTCTTAGTGAGGACTGTAGGGACGTGATCCACTCTCGATGGTCACGAGCACGAGCAATGGTGAGAGTGTTGGACGGACAGTCAGGTGGACATCAGCCTAAAGACAGGTGTCCGTCTTTAGGGTTCACCTCCAGCCGGGACCGGATCAACAACACAGTGTTTCTGGTTCTCAGTCGACGAGATTCTGCTCACTTCTGTTTTCAGAGGCCGGTTTCTCAGCTTGGAGCCCCATTTCACAGAAATCATGTGTGCTGTCACCTTTCACACACACACACACACACACACACACACACACACACACACACACACAGTAACATACTCACATTCACAGACACAAACTAACACACACACAAGCACCCACTAACACACACACGTACAAACAAAAATCACCCATGCATGCACACACACACATTCACACGTTAACACACACACACACACACACACATATTCACACACATGCACCCACTAATGCACATACGCACACACAAAGATCACCCATGCAGACACACACACAGACACACACTAACACCTGCCTACCTGAAACAGAAAGTGGACAGCAAGGTGAGAAAGTGTCATCAAACACTAAAGTGTGTGTGTGTGTGTGTGTGTGTGTGTGTGTGTGTGTGTGTGTGTGTGTGTGTGTGTGTGTGTGTGTGTGTGTGTGTGTGTGTGTGTGTGTGTGTGTGTGTGTGTGTGTGTGTGTGTGTGTGTGTGTGTGTGTGGCGTTCTCTCTTCTGGGACCGTAACCTGAATGTCCTTGAGTTGGAGACAAAACGAGACATTTGAGGACGCCATCTTGGGCTTTTTGGGGACATTTTCTGACATTTTAGACCAGAAAGTAATCGAAATATAAGTCGACTATGACAGTACTGGTTAGTTCCCCCTCTACTGCTGTACTTTTACGTAAGTAGGATTCTGAATGCAGGACTTGTACTTGTAATGGAGTTTGTTTACATTGTTGTATATTTAGTAGTACTTGTTCCACTGCATGTCAACACATGTGGGTGCGATGGTTTTCGTGGGGTCACATTCCTGCTGAGTGACGAAACCTTACCGACCCGTCAGACGTGAAAGATGTACTCCGATCTTTTACTTCACTACAAGTAGTAATACCTCAGTGTAGACGTACTCTCTTACAAGTTAAGATAAAGGTCCTGTATTCATAATGTCACTTAGAATAGAATAGAAACCGTGTGTGTGTGTGTGTGTGTGTGTGTGTGTGTGTGTGTGTGTGTGTGTGTGTGTGTGTGTGTGTGTGTGTGTGTGTGTGTGTGTGTGTGTGTGTGTGTGTGTGTGTCATTATACACAAGTGCAGTACCTGTGCAACGAGATTGAAGCAAAACCTTTACAGTTTCAACACGAAATATAAAAATATAAAATGTAAGTAGTGCAGAAAAAAGAGAGAGGGGAATGTGTATATGTACAAAAGTATCAGCATCAAAATATACTTAAAGTACCAGTAGTACAAGTACTTTATCTGCATAATATTATATATTATAATTATCTGTTATTGTGGGACTTTGGTGTTTGAAAAGGTTAGGAACTTGCAAAGAAAATATATATCAAGTAATAATAGCAGTAGTAGTAGTAGTAGCAGTAGCAGTAGTAGCAGTAGTAGTAGTAATAATAGTAGTAGTAGGACATAACATAATGGAGACATTTGCCCAAAACTTCATTTGTGATTGGTACTGCAACACTTCCACGTAGGAAAAATACAGCTTTCACAATGAAAAGATTTGCAGAAATAATGTTAAACTACATAAAACACATCCATCCTTCTTCTTATCCGGTATCTGGTCTCGGGGGCAGCAGCTCCAGCAGGGGACCCCAAACTTCCCTTTCCCGAGCCACATCAACCAGCTCTGACTGGGGGATCCCGAGGCGTTCCCAGGCCAGGTTGGAGATATAATCTCTCCACCTAGTCCTGGGTCTTCCCCGAGGCCTCCTCCCAGCTGGACGTGCCTGGACCACCTCCCTAGGGACCCCCCCAGGAGGCATCCTTACCAGATGCCCGAACCACCTCAACTGGCTCCTTTCGACGTGAAGGAGCAGCGGCTCTACTCCGAGCTCCTCTCGGAGGACTGAGCTTCTCACCCGATCTCTAAGGGAGACCCAGCCCCCCCCCACCCCTCTCCTGAGGAAACCCATATTGGCCGCTTGTACCCTGGATCTGGTTCTTTGGGTCCTGACCCGGCCTTCATGACCATCGGTGAGGGTAGGAACGAACACTGACCGGTAGATCGAGAGCTTTGCCTTCTGGCTCAGCTCCCTTCACGTCACAAAACACAGTGAAAACAAAAGGACTTCACTAAGACAAGACGCATAACTGATGACAGGGAATGCTGTTTTTCTAAGGAATGACAACAATGTACAACAAGTAGCCGAGTGACAGATTGTCACTCGGCGAAACCTCATCACACACGAAAGAAAATCACTGTTCAACCGCACACGGACTCCCAAGAGATGAGTGACATGCAGAAGAAGAGGAGGGGTCAGATCTCAGTGTTGCCTACTATTAAATATAGTGTGTTTTACCTGCTCCCCTCCGACACACCTGGCTCACACCTGTCTCACGGTGTAGATGTGCGAAGCATTCTTCTGTAGTGGAAGGTTAGAACTAAGAATAATTATTATTATTATTATTATTATTATTATTATGAATAATGTGGCCAAAGAACCAACAAAACCTCTAGAAAGTTCTGTTTTCACAGTGATTCAGTGCTGGGTTATATTACAGGATGGAAATCTACATTGACTCTTAATTTAATATATGGATGGAAAGAAGTAAAAATATATCCAAAACCTTTTACTTCTTACTTTAACCCTTGTGTTGTCTTCCCGTCGACCATGAAAAAAACACGTTTTGGTCACTTTTTTTATTCTTTTTTTTCAAATATTTTTGCTTTTTCATAAATTTTTGACACAAACGCAACAAAAACAAAGTCATTGTAAAGGCCGCCATGATGCTTCTCAAAGCTCAGACCGAAATTAAAACTAAATAAGAAGCAGAGCTAGATTAGTAAGGGGACTCTTTCAGCCACACACACACACACACACACACACACACACACACACACACACACACACACACACACACACACACACAAAACAAAAACACAACATATCTGAGACTGACTGAATGGGCGTCCAGTCTGCGTCCATGCAGAGTAGAGTTCAGACTGTGTGTGTGTGTGTGTGTGTGTGTGTGTGTGTGTGTGTGTGTGTGTGTGTGTGTGTGTGTAAATCCGATGATTTGATGTATGTGTAAACGTCTCCCGTTGAGCAACATCTGTTTGGTTAGACACGTGTTCCCAGCATGCTGATTACTCCCAGCATGCACTGCAGCTGGTCGTTGTCCATCAGCGAGACCTTAACTAGAGCAGAGAGAGTGTCTCTCAGACGTCTCAGTCGCTGTTTTATTAGTTTGAACTCCGAGTGTTTTTAAAGACAGTCAAACAGCTGTTTGTTTTCTTCATGCGTTAGTCTTCCGTCAGCTTTATAATAATAATTTATACTTTATTAATCCCGCAAGCATTACAATGTTTTCACTCTGTTGTTATTACACACACATGCTCAGTACTTATACATGCACTAATGGAGAGATGTCCGAAGGGGGGGGGGGGCTGCCTATGCCTATAGGCACCCTGAGCAGTTGGGGGGTTCGGTGCCTTTCTCAAGAGCACCTTGACAGGAGGTGAACTACCAGTCCACCACCATACGTGGTCCGGACGGGGACTTGGACCAGCGACCCTCCGGTTCCCAACCCAACTCCCCACAGACTGAGATACTAGTACACACACTGAACACTAACTCAAACTAGTCACCACGTCAGTCAGTCAGTCATTCCTCTAATACAATGTTTCCCAAACTTAGGGTCGGGACCCAAAATGGGTCGCAGACCCGTTTTATTGGGTCGCCAATTGGCAGAGTAACATGAGAATCTGGCTTTTCGACTCTAGCGTACCTGAAAAACTAATACAGGAACAGACTAAATGCTCAGCATGACCTCAGAATGACCTCAGAATGACCTCAGCATGACCTCAGCATGTCCTCAGCATGTCCTCAGCATGACCTCAGCATGACC
>JABXJD010000860.1:2500-10000 GCA_013375575.1 Percina caprodes | reverse complement strand
GTTAAAATACAGGGGCATAAGTATACCCCCTATGTTAAAATACAGGGGCATAAGTATACACCCCCTATGTTAAAATACAGGGGCATAAGTATACCCCTATGTTAAAATACAGGGGCATAAGTATACTATGTTAAAATACAGGGCATAAGTATACCCCCTATGTTAAAATACAGGGGCATAAGTATACACCCCCTATGTTAAAATACAGGGGCATAAGTATACCCCCCCCTATGTTAAAATACAGGGGCATAAGTATACACCCCCCTATGTTAAAATACAGGGTTATTATACATGGTGAGCTGTGCTTGTGTAGCATTGCTGTGGGTGTAATATCAATAAATATGACATTATTATTTTGATTATTGGCATAATTAAGTGTCATAAGGGAAAAAATGTAGATATTTTGTCAACTGTACAAGTTATAATGTTCATTTCTTAGATTGGCTGAGCTTGTACTGCTCTGTGTGTGATATTAATGTTCCTATTTATTTATGTATTTATTGTCTTTGAGGTCCTATAAGCCTTATAACACGTGAGTGACCTCGCTGCAGCACACGCCCCCCAACAGCCCAGCTGGTCCTGGGCAACATGGGGTTGATAGACTGACTGCAGACGACAGGTTCATGGAGCTTTTTAAAAAAAAATAAACACACAAAAAATAAATAAAACCAGACGGACAATGAACTATGAAAATGACCTCCGGTGTCTGAGCGTTAAAGGCACAGTTTCTGAATGTTTTCATACGTTTTAACAGTATTTATGTAGCACTTCGACCTGCTGTATAATAGACAAAGACGCACATTGAAATCTCCCTTTTAACAATATGGGACCTTTAAATGCTTTTTATCTGTTAAATATTTTCATTAAAAGCAGAACCATGCCGAATTATTCTCATTTACATACCACCTGGGACATGAACTCGCCCTGTAATAAAACACAGAACCGGAGGAGGATCTCTCTCACACACACACACACACACACACACACACACACACACACACACACACACACACGCTGCCTGGGGATGTGTTGGGAGGTTCCCTCTGGGTTTCTGACACCTGCTGCTGCTCAGTAATCAAATGTTTTGATGTCTCATAAGGACGGTGGACAGGATGTTAGGATTTAGATGCAAGTAGACGTAGAAAAATAGAGGATGAGACTGTGTGTGTGTGTGTGTGTGTGTGTGTGTTGGCCAGTGTGTGTGTGTGTGTGTGTGTGTGTGTTAGTTGCAATGTTGTGCAATCTGCTGACACACACACAGACCAACACACACACAACAACCCCCCCACACATACACACACACACACAGACACACACACACACTGACCAACACACACACACACACACACACACACTGACCAACCCCCACACACACACACACACATACACACACACACACACAGACACACACACACACTGACCAACACACACACACACGGCAGATGATGAGAAAAAGGAAGTAGTCTGGGAGGTTCTGAGAATTTTGGTGGTGACAGACCATGTGACTTGCTGGAAATTAAACCAAAGTGGAGGGGGGAGGGGGGGAGTGTGTGTGTGTGTGTGTGTGTGTGTGTGTGTGTGTGTGTGTGTGTGTGTGTGTGTGTGTGTGTGTGTGTGTGTGTGTGTGTGTGTGTGTGTGTGTGTGTGTGTGTGTGTGTGTGTGTGTGTGTGTGTGTGTGTGTGTGTGTGTGTGTGTGTGTGTGTGTGTGTGTGTGTGTGTGTGTGTGTGTGTAACGTCTTTCAAAGGTGTGAATCCTTGAAATCGGGTTCACTGAGTTTACTCACACTTTATATTCAGGGTAACTGTAGTTTAATGAACGTCTTAAAATACATTACAGATATTACTATTAATAATATTAATATATTTATTATTATTACAGATATTGTTCCCAGGGGTTCTGCCACCAGGCTTACAGTACCCTGAAATTAGTTAATCTTTCGTATATATATATATATATATATATATATATATATATATATATATTGTAAGAGTTTGTTTTCTGATTTTGTGTTTTAATTTTGACGTCTAACCCGAACCGTGTCTCTGTCTCTCAGCGGATCAGGTGTACGGGGATCAGGACATGCATGAAGTGGTCCGGAAACACTGTATGGACTACCTGGTGAGTTCCTCCGAAGCATGCAGGGCCTGAAAAGTATTAAAGGTTTTACATTTAATAGCCTGTCCCCTGAACACACTGTAAAAAACATCTCCTCACTATCTGCTAGCTGTCTGTCCCCTGAACACACTGTAATATATACATATTGCCCTGATGTTGTCTTCATGTTGTCCTCCTGTTGTCCTCCTGTTGTCTTCATGTTGTCTTCATGTTGTCTTCATGTTGTCCTCATGTTGTCCTCATGTTGTCTTCATGTTGTCTTCATGTTGTCTTCATGTTGTCTTCATGTTGTCCTCCTGTTGTCTTCATGTTGTCTTCATGTTGTCCTCATGTTGTCCTCCTGTTGTCTTCATGTTGTCCTCATGTTGTCTTCATGTTGTCTTCATGTTGTCTTCATGTTGTCGTCATGTTGTCTTCATGTTGTCCTCCTGTTGTCCTCATGTTGTCTTCATGTTGTCCTCATGTTGTCTTCATGTTGTCGTCATGTTGTCTTCATGTTGTCTTCATGTTGTCCTCCTGTTGTCTTCTTGTTGTCTTCATGTTGTCTTCATGTTGTCGTCATGTTGTCCTCCTGTTGTCCTCATGTTGTCCTCATGTTGTCGCCATGTTGTCCCCATGTTGTCCCCATGTTGTCCCTGGGTCAAATTGACCCGTTTTCAGTTAATTTATTTTTTTGTCACAAATAAATGGGCCGTCGAAATAAGTTCAGAAAATGTCAACATTAAAAATATCAAAAAACTTTGGAAGAAAACATTAAACACCCACAACATTGAAAAAGTGACAAAAATGTGGAAAAACAATAATGTTGAAAAGTCAGGTTTTTGTTTTTTTCATTGACGGGAAGACAACGTTAAATGTTCTTTATTTTATATTTTTGGCTTTTAATTTCCTCCTGGGTGGTACGAGAAAGGTCTTAAAAGGTCTTAAATGTCACCCTGAGAGTCCTGAGGTGCCCTGATTAACGTCTTTTCCTCCTGTCTGTCTGTCTGTGTCGATAAAGTTTTTTTTTTTTTTCCTTCCAGATGAAGAACGCAGACTATTTCTCCAACTACGTGACAGAGGACTTCACCACATACATCAACAGGAAGAGGAAAAACAACTGCCACGGCAACCACATCGAGATGCAGGCGATGGCCGAGATGTACAACAGACCGGTGGAGGTGTACCAGTACAGCACAGGTAGCTCCAGATCACCTGTCGGCAACAGCCAATCACAGCATTCCTCCATTACTTTGTATAGGACGTCACCTGTCGGCCTCCTGGCGCCCCTTATATCAGATACACAACAGCCAATCACGTCATTCCTCCATTACTTTGTATAGGACGTCACCTGTCGGCCTCCTGGCCCCGCCTACATCAGATACACAACAGCCAATCACGTCATTCCTCCATTACTTTGTATAGGACGTCACCTGTCGGCCTCCTGGCCCCGCCTACATCAGATACACAACAGCCAATCACGTCATTCCTCCATTACTTTGTGTAGGACGTCACCTGTCGGCCTCCTGGCCCCGCCTACATCAGATACACAACAGCCAATCATGTCATTTCTCCATTACTTTGTATAGGATGGCACCCGTTTCAACAGCCAATCACATCATTCCTTCATTACTTTGTAACGTCCTAAGGTGGCAAAAAAGCGTGCATTTGAACATCTCACTGCACATTATTGGATAACACTACGACCAATCACAACAACCCACGGGGTGACGTATCCAGAGCCCCGTACGCTAGCGGTGCTAACTGGTAGATTAGACTGTCGTCTGTTCAGATTGCCTCTGGCCCCGCCTACATCAGATACACCGATGTGATTGGTGCAGCTCCCCCTCTGGCCCCGCCTACATCAGATACACCGATGTGATTGGTGCAGCTCCCCTCTGGCCCCGCCCACATCAGATACACCGATGTGATTGGTGCAGCTGGCCTCTGGCCCCGCCCACATCAGATACACCGATGTGATTGGTGCAGCTCCCCTCTGGCCCACATCAGATACACCGATGTGATTGGTGCAGCTGGCCTCTGGCCCCGCCTACATCAGATACACCGATGTGATTGGTGCAGCTCACCTCTGGCCCGCCTATATCAGATTTGGAGACTGTTTGGGCTTTAGCTGAAAGGGGGGTGGGACTGAGAAGTTCTGGATCTGCACCATCCTGCCTACCCCACCTTCTTACTACACCTTACTACACTTTATTCCTGTTTTTGTTTGTTGTGCATCTTTTGTTGTTGATTTTTCAGTCATTGTTGTTGTCTTGAGTCGATTAAACTAAAGTCAATGTCCCACCAAGGGGGTCTCCTCCTTCCTTCCTTCACAGAGCCAATCAACACGTTCCACGGCATCCACCAGAACAACGACGAGCCAATCAGAGTGAGCTACCACCGCAACATCCACTACAACTCGGTGGTGAACCCCAACAAAGCCACGATCGGGGTCGGACTGGGTCTGCCCGCCTTCAAACCAGGGGTACCAACCACAGACTTAAATACCATTATGGGGGGGGGACGTACACGTGTTACTACTAATATAATATATAATATAATATAAATATTTGTTTCAGCTAATGTACCTGACTTTATATATAGTATGTGTGTGTGTGTATATATATATACTATATATAGTATACATATATACTGTATATGTGGTATATATACTATATATAGTATACATACACTCACCGGCCACTTTATTAGGTACCCCATGCTAGTAACGGGTTGGACCCCCTTTTGCCTTCAGAACTGCCTCAATTCTTCGTGGCATAGATTCAACAAGGTGCTGGAAGCATTCCTCAGGGAGTTTGGTCCATATTGACATGATGGCATCACACAGTTGCCGCAGATTTGTCGGCTGCACATCCATGATGCGAATCTCCCGTTCCACCACATCCCAAAGATGCTCTATTGGATTGAGATCTGGTGACTGTGGAGGCCATTTGAGTACAGCGAACTCATTGTCATGTTCAAGAAACCAGTCTGTGATGATTCCAGCTTTATGACATGGCGCATTATCCTGCTGAAAGTAGCCATCAGAAGTTGGGTACATTATGGTCATAAAGGGATGGACATGGTCAGCAACAATACTCAGGTAGGCTGTGGCGTTGCAGCGATGTTCAATTGGTACCAAGGGGCCCAAAGAGTGCCAAGAAAATATTCCCCACACCATGACACCACCACCACCAGCCTGAACCGTTGATACAAGGCAGGATGGATCCATGCTTTCATGTTGTAGACGCCAAATTCTGACCCTACCATCCGACTGTCGCAGCAGAAATCGAGACTCATCAGACCAGGCAACGTTTTTCCAATCTTCTATTGTCCAATTTCGATGAGCTTGTGCAAATTGTAGTCTCAGTTTCCTGTTCTTAGCTGAAAGGAGTGGCACCCGATGTGGTCTTCTGCTGCTGTAGCCCATCTGCCTCAAAGTTCGGCGTACTGTGCGTTCAGAGATGCTCTTCTGCCCACCTTGGTTGTAACGGGTGGTTATTTGAGTCACTGTTGCCCTTCTATCAGCTCGAACCAGTCTGGCCATTCTCCTCTGACCTCTGGCATCAACAAGGCATTTCCGCCCACAGAACTGCCGCTCACTGGATGTTTTTTCTTTTTCGGACCATTCTCTGTAAACCCTAGAGATGGTTGTGCGTGAAAATCCCAGTAGATTAGCAGTTTCTGAAATACTCAGACCAGCCCTTCTGGCACCAACAATCATGCCACGTTCAAAGTCACTCAAATCACCTTTCTTCCCCATACTGATGCTCGGTTTGAACTGCAGGAGATTCTCTTGACCATGTCTACATGCCTAAATGCACTGAGTTGCCTCCATGTGATTGGCTGCTTAGAAATTAAGTGTTAACGAGCAGTTGGACAGGTGTACCTAATAAAGTGGCCGGTGAGTGTATATACTATATATAGTATACATATATACTATATATAGTATACATATATACTATATATGTGGTATATATTCTATAGTATCAGTGTATATATACTACATATAGTATATTGTGTGTATATATACTAATACTATAGTATATACACTATATACTATATACACTATATATGTATAGATGTGTGCGTGTGTGTGTGTGTGTGTGTGTGTGTGGGCTGGTACTTGTATTAACTGACAGAGGACTCTCCCCCCACCCCCCCCCCCACGCTCGATCCCCCTCCTCAGTACGCAGAGCAGTCGCTGATGAAGTCGGCCATCAAGACGTCGGAGGAGTCGTGGATCGAGCAGCAGATGCTGGAGGACAAGAAGCGAGCGACGGACTGGGAGGCGACCAACGAGGCCATCGAGGAGCAGGTGGCCCGGGAGTCCTACCTGCAGTGGCTGCAGGACCAGGAGAAGCAGGCCCGGCAGGTGCCCCCCTCACACACACCCGCAGGGCCGTCCCTGCCGTCTCAGCCGCTCACACACACACCCGCAGGGGTGTCCCTGCCGTCTCAGCCGCTCACACACACACCCGCAGGGGTGTCCCTGCCGTCTCAGCCGCTCACACACACACCCGCAGGGGTGTCCCTGCCGTCTCAGCCGCTCACACACACACACCCGCAGGGGTGTCCCTGCCGTCTCAGCCGCTCACACACACACCCGCAGGGGTGTCCCTGCCGTCTCAGCCGCCACACACACACACACACCCGCAGGGCCGTCTCAGCCGCTCACACACAACACACACACACACACGCAGGGCTGTCCCTGCCGTCTCAGCTGGAGAGACATGTAGTATTACTTTCATGAACTTTAACTTGACCCTCTGAGGATGAAAGACGCACCGGCGCGTCCCAAACGATGTTTGACAACATTTTATTTCAGACATTTATATGTCCCATGGCATGAAAATGTCACTTTATGCAGTTTTTTAACAGCCCCCACACACACACACACACACACACACACACACACACACACACAGCCTGCCTATGGCCCCCAGTGGCTAGAAATGGTCCCCAAGTTGGTCCACAAACTGCCTCGAAAAACACCGAAGCGACGCCGACTTGAGCGTACGTTCGGCGCGAGACGTTCGGGATCCGATCCCATATTTTACTAAAATAGATCCCGAAGCGTGTTTCTGGAACATTTAAGGAGAAATCGGCCGAGCAGCTGCTGAATCTTTATCAATCGTATGCGATTATCATCATCATCGTTATGCAAATGAGGAGCGGGCATCTCAACCCGCGCGCTCCCAGAATGCATTGCACGTAAATACGTAAATGGGAAGCGGGGAAATGTCCGTTAAAAAGAGTTCGTCTTGCTCGTCCCGCTCGTCCGGGCTCTCCACCAATCAGGTTGGTCGCTGAGTCCGTCTGTGTTTGTGTGTTTTTGGTTTTCAGCCCCGGAAGGCCAGCGCCACCTGCAGCTCGGCGACGGCGGCCGCCTCCAGCGGACTGG
>JABXJD010000968.1:82500-129541 GCA_013375575.1 Percina caprodes | reverse complement strand
AAAATCAGACCAGATCTCATGGAGAACCTTTGAGAGCTACTCTGTCATCATTAAACCACTAGAGACTGGACCAGCTGATCTGGGGTCTGGTTATCATCATTAAACCACTAGAGACTGGACCAGCTGATCTGGGGTCTGGTTATCATCATTAAACCACTAGAGACCGGACCAGCTGATCTGGGGTCTGGTTATCATCATTAAACCACTAGAGACCGGACCAGCTGATCTGGGGTCTGGTTATCATCATTAAACCACTAGAGACCGGACCAGCTGATCTGGGGTCTGGTTATCATCATTAAACCACTAGAGACTGGACCAGCTGATCTGGGGTCTGGTTATCATCATTAAACCACTAGAGACTGGACCAGCTGATCTGGGGTCTGGTTATCATCATTAAACCACTAGAGACTGGACCAGCTGATCTGGGGTCTGGGTAGATTTTATTAAATGGGAATCGCACCATAGTGTTTTTGTCAGTTCCTGTCCAGTCTGAAGGCGGCTGGTAACTGTCCGACTTTAACGCAGACTTTACCCCCCGCCTCCTGCTCTCGTCCACTTTACAGGCGAGGCGCACTTCATCTCCAACAAGCCTAATGCTGAGCCTCTCTGGGCGGGTCCTCTTGGTTCCTGTCTCTAGTTTCACTTTCACTCTCCAGAGTCCGTGTCTCAGTTCTTTCTCTCGACGTGGATCTCCAGCTGAAGGTCTCTGAACTCGTCTCTCTGGAACGTTCTACTCATCAACTCCAGCTGTGGTTCTTTAGTTTCAGAGAGAGGGTCACCTCACTTCTAAAGGAGGTAAGAAACAGCTTCATCATAGTGGGGGGAGGGGGGAGTGGGGAGTGTGTGAGTGAGTGTGTCTGTGTGTGTGTGTGTGTGTGTGTGTGTGAGTGTGTGAGTGTGTGTGTGTGTGAGCAGAGCTGCCAACTTTTCCCACAACCTTGGAGTGAGATTTACTTCGGTAAAGTTAGAAAGACATTCACAGATTCAAACTATAGCGAAATGTTGTTAAATCACATAAGACTTATCTTTCCTGTTAACGACGAGCTACACACTCACTCTCATCCAAACGAACCGGCCTCCAATCTGGAGAAATAAGGCTGGTGAGTAGGAGCCGGGTGGAGAGGGGGCGGGGGGTTAGGGACCGTCTACAAAGTAAAACACCGACAAGAGATACCACAAAAATATTCATTAATTCATTGATTAAATAAGGTAGTGCCTCCATACTTACCTCGATTATTACTTGTCTAATGGTGGTTGTACTACAGCAGTTATTCATCAAAAATAACCATAATTATAATTTTTGTGAATTTTATTTCCCAAAATCATTTAATAGTTATTATATAAATTATGATTAAGGTCTCTAAAAGACCTAGACATATAGAAGGCCCCCTGCTGGTTGTACTACAGCAGTTATTTATCAAAAATAACCATATTTCTTTTTTTTTTGCCAAAATCATTCAATAGTTATTATATAAATGATGATTCAGGTGTCTAAAAGGAAATATGGTTATTTTTGATAAATAACTGCTGTAGTACAACCAGCAGGGGGCCTTCTATATGTCTAGCTCTTTTAGAGACCTTAATCATAATTTATATAATACTATTAAATGATTTTGGGAAATATAATTGACCAAAATTATGTTTTTGGTGAATTTTAATAAATAACTGCTGTGGTAATATTTTGTGCGTTGATTACGTGTGAGAAATCACGAATATTTGAACAATTTGGCTTTCCATACAAATATGTGTGTCTCATGGCCAATGCGTGAGAGTTGGCAGCCCTGGTGTGTGTGTGTGTGTGTGTGTGTGTGTGTGTGTGTGTGTGTGTGTGTGTGTGTGGGTGTGTGTGGGTGTGTGTGGGTGTGTGTGTGCCTCAGCAGTGAGACACAAAGACGTCCCAAACATCTGAGAGGACAGAAAGACGTTAACCCTCCTGTTGTCCTCGGCTCACATTTGACCTTTTTACCAACGTCTAGATTAGAAATATGGAATTCATTTTAACCAAATTACCATAAAAAGGATGGAGTCCATGCAACGCTCACAGCAAATTAATCACTTTCACTGGATTTCACTCAACATACGCTCCTCTGATCTTAACTATTAGTCAAAATAATTCATAATTTCTGCTTTATTAACTCAGATATTAGGTATAATTTGATACAAATGAGGACTATTGACCATGGATTCCAAAACGTAGTAAAACTAGTGGTAGTAAGTTGCTAAAAAAATAATAATGTGTTGAAAATGTCAAATGTCGAAAAAAGGATGATAAAAATATAAGTGTTAATCTTTTTGACCCGGGAGGGCAACACGAGGGTTAAGATGATTTTAAAAGTCTAAAGTCTTTATAAAGCGAGCCAGCAGTTGTTGTTACCTGGGCAACCTTCTACATCCATGATCCACCAGAGGAGCTCTCTGATTGGTCAAGGGCTTCCTCGTGCCCCCACCTCTTCTTCACCTCCATCCTGCTGCTACATTGGGGGGGGGGGCTTTTCAGCAGCGAGGTGACCCCTCGAGCCGGAGGCCGTCTGCAACTGTCTGACATATTCAGGTCTAGCCATGACAACGGGTGCAATGGGGATGTGGTTCATAGATCAGCTCCAGGGCTAGTTAATGCAGGTTAGCACACACAGGTTCCCGGTGCTGGTACTGGACCCATCACATTAATGGCCACCTGGTCCACGGGTGACCACACACAGGGCTGAACTAACACGGGACAGACTTTTGGAGGCCTTTGTGGTCCATACAGGCTTCATCAGCAGTAGTCTTTAACATCCCTCCTGCTCTGGACCCAGTAGACTGTCTGAGCCATCTCAAGGGGCGTTTCTCAATGCCAAGTAAGCAAAGAAGGGACTTGTGTTCTTGGGGGGACCGGTCCTGCTGGTTGTACCTGGAAGAATGAACTCACAAGTTCAGAAGCACACAAAACACTGTTGACAGCTTTGGAGACGAAGCGTTCTTTCTGTTATTGCGCAACACCCCCAGCACAGAGAGGCTGGTCCAACACCCCCAGCACAGAGAGGCTGGTCCAACACCCCCAGCACAGAGAGGCTGGTCCACCCCCAGCACAGAGAGGCTGGTCCTGGTTTCCTCAGTTGTCCCCCGATAAAAACAATTACAACAATACACAGAACAAAACGCCGAATGTAATGAATGAAATACAGAATAACAGCAGTAAAAATAGTTTTAAATATCTTACAGTTGTGGACCGGGCTTATCTCTGCCATTGTCGCTGGTGGTCTGTCTAAATGTGGGGCAGGGGGGGGCAGGGGGGGTCTGTGAGCTGACTGACTGGCTCGCGAGAGTCATTGTGAGGGGATTGTGGAGCTTTCCAACTCCGAAGGCTTTTTTAATTCACCATCAATTTTGGTTAAACTGCCGATATTCAAAATCTACACTGTTGGTTTCTCTTAAAACGTCTTAAAATGAAATTATTGATTTAATAATAGACGTAAATTGTGAAAAACTTTCCACTTCTGTTGTATCTGTGTACTGGAAACCATCCGCGCTTGACACCCACATTGAATTCTGGGATACCGGCCCTGCCAAGTTCACACAAGTTACCATCCGATGGATCCTCAGTAAAATGGGCGCGAGAACACATCCGGGAATTTTAACTGTTCTTGGCGAAATGCTAACTTGTGTATTGGGTCAGAACTTTGGCGACCGAACATGACGTTTCACAAGAACACAAGAAGACAAGAACACAGGAACAAGTCCATAGAAGAACACAGATTGAGAAACGCCCAATGTCTTTCTCTCAACTCTGGAGGTCCCATGATGCACCTCAGGATCTTCCCTGTTGGGTTCTGTGGGTTGTTAGAATTAACTAACTGTGTGTTTGTTGAATCTCTGAAGATGGAGGCTAGGGTCCAATGAAAAATTAACAAAAAGGTTCAATGAAACAGCATGATGGAAATAATATGACAAAGACAATAAGACCCAAAAACGACACGTTGGGGTTCCTCCCGACACGGATCAGAGGCTATCAATTATATTCAATAAGAGATAAACATTTATATTGTTGTTTCTTTAGGCTAACTATATTAGCGTTACCCTGGATGGCAGCAGCTTTTGCGGTGAGAAATGATAACGTTGCATTAATGAGGTGATTTGGATGAAAGCGTCAGCTGGACGACATGTAATGTAATAATGAAGGACAGAGCAGGATGAGCAGAGAGCAGAAATCATACAGCCACCAGCTTCACTCTTTATTATCTGCTGGACAGCTTCTAGTTTCTGGAGATCTTCCTCTCTTTCTAACAGGACCATCAGAGACCAGACCTGCTGAACCTGAGCCCAGCTGTGTGTCCATGAAGAGCCACCGGTCCACGGAGACACCCCCACTTTAAAAACAAGGAGACCTGGAATGGACAGGCCAATTAAAATGGTGGAGGAGAGAAGGAAGAGGCGAAGACAGAAGGACGGGGAGGACCAGATTGAAAGCCAAAGACAGAGGTGAGTTATTCTTAAACCTCCAACAACTAGGAGTCGTGTAGTCTTATTGGGGGGGTCTTCTTGTAGATGGTCTCTGTGTTTCCAGCCCACTGTAGCCTGTCGTCCAGGTCCACTCTCCACACTCCAGCCGGTCCTTCCTGAGACTATTTAGCAGCGGCACCGTGGCTCCGTCCGGAGCTTAGCCCCGCCCACGATGATTGTGATTGGTCTAAAGAGATGCTGATGAACCAGAGCTCGTTGTTGTCCCATCCAGGAATGCTGGGAGGACTAGCCAGACCTTCCTCTGCTGAGCTGTGGAGGAGGAAGGTCTGGCTATAAGAGACTACTGAACATGACCCTCAATACATGTGTTTTTCTATCAGGACCCATCAGAGACCAGACCAACCTGATCCTGATCCTGAACCCAGCTGTGTGTCCTTTAAGAGCGACCAGTCAAAGGATTTTGATATTAACTTTAAAGGAGATCAGCCCTCTGCTGGAAAGAGGTCAGCTGTTAATAATATTATAATATTGCTGAGTCATGCTTTAACTTTTATGTCTCCAGAGAAGTTTTTGGAGTTTATTCTCAGCATCTTTCTTCTTCACATATATTTATATTCTCCATCTGAAAGCTGTCCAGTTAAACCAGTCTTCACCTCTTGACTTTAGGTAAATACTGGATCTGGTCTGGTCCTGTATATTCTCTGGTCTTTGAGCTTTTTATCCCAGTTATGAGGAGCAATATGAGAGAATATTGGTGATAATTGATGATTGTTTAGGTAGCCTAAATTAAACCACATTAAGCTTTTTCTTCACCATAGACACCAATGAAGAAGAAAACGTTGATGTGAGATAAATTCTATAATCGTTGATTTCAGTTTAGTTTTTTGACAGGCTTAACACCAGAACCGCCATGACGGTCATTTTGACCCTTTTGAAATTTATATATGTAATAACTTTGCTGGATGAAAAAATACAATCCTGCTGGTACCTGACTTTTCCTAAAGTGTCTATATTTTCATTTAAAATAGTTTTCATATACATTACACACAAGTTAAAGAAAATAAAATCACTTTTACCTATTTCGGCAGTACACGGTCATTTTGACCGCCTTTTTTCGCGGTATTGTTTTTAATCTTTCCCGCGGTTGAAGATGCATATTGGTTGGTAAGTAACTAGCAGCGTCTCAGTCAGAGAAACGTCATAAACTGTCTCGAGTAACAAGTGTGGGCATCACCGATGGGCCGAAGGAGAAGCCAGAGTCGGTAACGCAGGCTACCACAATGAATACGGCGTGGATGGACTCTGTTCTGGATCAGAAGGCAGCGCCGGGCGCTCGCTCTGTGGAAGGCCCGGTACACGGAGCTAGATGGCTGGTGGCCATCATATAACCGTGTTCATATAACTTTATACATCCTCCAACTGGCTGGAATCATTGCACACATCCTCTCCAATGACTGCACCAGCAGTCGTCCAGAGGAAACTCAGGCAGCAACTAGCAGAGGAGCTGAGAGGAGTTTAGAGGAGAAAGTGAGCGTAGCACGGTCCGAGCAGCGCTGCGCACCACAGCAGATGCCAACACGCCAGGTTAGGTTAGGTTATAAATGTTCACATAAGATACTTTTAGGTGTTATTTGCCTGTTATGAGTTATGTTGAATGAATTTCCATACCATATTTTTCAGATGTGAATGAAATAATTACGTTTTACTCTGCCATGAGATGAATTATTGAAACACCTATGCGACTCAAGTGTATAATTAATCTTGTTAATTGTACATTTTGGTGTTATTTCATCTTTCTAAAGATATCCTAACACAATACATGCATTAATATTGCAAATAGGTGTTTATCATGAGATGTTAAAGAGTTTGGAGTGTTGTTCTGTGAGTGTTGTTTGGAGTGAGTTTGTGTGCTCTGCATCAGCACGGCTCTTCTGACATTTCATAAACAGCTGATGGAGCGGCGGTGAGGTGTGACGTGTGATGATGATGATGCGCCATGTTAAATATGGGGCACCCGTCCTCTGTCTCTGTGTCTAACCTCCGTCCCCGTTCTCTGTCTCTGTGTCTAACCTCCGTCCCCGTTCTCTGTCTCTGTGTCTAACCTCCGTCCCCGTCCTCTGTCTCTGTGATGGCGCTCTGACCTTTGTCCTCTGTCTCTGTGTCTAACCTCCGTCTCCGTCCTCTGTCTCTGTGTCTAACCTCCGTCTCCGTCCTCTGTCTCTGTGATGGCGCTCTGACCTTCGTCCTCTGTCTCTGTGTCTAACCTCCGTCCTCTGTGTCTGTGATGGCGTTCTAACCTCCGTCTCCGTCCTCTGTGTCTGTGATGGCGTTCTAACCTCCGTCTCCGTCCTCTGTGTCTGTATGGCGTTCTAACCTCCGTCCCCGTCCTCTGTCTCTGTGATGGTGTTCTAACCTCCGTCCCCGTCCTCTGTCTCTGTGATGGTGTTCTAACCTCCGTCCCCGTCCTCTGTCTCTGTGATGGCGTTCTAACCTCCGTCCCCGTCCTCTGTCTCTGTGATGGCGTTCTAACCTCCGTCCCCGTCCTCTGTCTCTGTGATGGCGTTCTAACCTCCGTCCCCGTCCTCTGTCTCTGTGATGGCGTTCTAACCTCCGTCCTCTGTCTCTGTGATGGCGTTCTAACCTCCGTTCCGTCCTCTGTCTCTGTGATGGTGTTCTAACTTCCGTCCCCGTCCTCTGTCTCTGTGATGGCGTTCTAACCTCTGTCCTCTGTCTCTGTGATGGCATTCTAACCTCCGTCCCCGTCCTCTATCTCTGTGATGGCGTTCTACCCTCCGTCCCCGTCCTCTGTCTCTGTGTCGGCGCTCTGACTTCCGTCCCTATCCTCTGTCTCTGTGTTGGCTTTCTGACCTCAGTCCTCTGTCTCTGTGTCGGCGTTCTAACCTCCGTCCCAGCTGTGTGTCCTTTAAGAGCAACTGGTCAATGGATGAACGCATTAACTTTAAAGGAGATCAACCCTCTGCTAGAAGGAGGTCAGCTATTAATAATATTATAATATTGCTGAGTCATGCTTTAACTTTTTTGGAGTTTATTTTCAGCATTTTTCTTTAATATTCTCCCATGTGAAAGCTGTCCAGTAAGACCAGTCTTCAAGTAGGTCTCAGTTTGTAGGTCTCAATTTAGTATTGGACCTGGTCTGGACCAATAGGATCTGGTGTTGTAGCCCCATCAAAAAGCATTTTAAATCTCCCATAGCCATCGGCTAGGCTACAAATCAGGAATGTTCTTCTCCAACTGGGAATACTGGGGGGGGTTTGGATGTGTGGGCCTCAGAGTGCCCAGGGTAACTTCATGTGTTTTTGTGTCACTTGGGTCAGGATGGTATTTGCCATGAGAAGACTTCTGAGTCTGGACACGTAAGGCCAAGACTCAGTGAGTGGCTTCATCAACAGAACCCCCCCCCCCTCCCTCCCCCAAATTGGTCAGAAATTCCCAAATATTGGATGTGGGTTTGCCAGTTAGATGTCAGATCAGATCAGTCAATGAGGGGAAGACAACAAGCCTCCAAAAGTGTCCTCAGGTCAGCAGTTCTCACCAACTACAGACAGGCCACCTAAGCTCTGCCCCCCCCCCTGAGTCGGCGGATGGTTTGCTAAAATTATTTTGAGGCCAACAGAAGGTTTTTCAACGTTGACTCCCTAATCTTCTTCTACTTACGAATGTTTGCTTCCATGACCACAGAAGCTGCAGACCTCCTGCATCATGATCCCAGTCTGCTGCGTCAGGAGTCCTTTAGGACAACCATGCTGGAGCCCTTGTTGACTTCTTAGTTCTTTCTGTACATTCAAAGTATGGTCAGCAGTACCACCAACTCACTGTCAGGGGAAACCATCTGATTCTATGTTGTAATCAACACTTTAAGACACAGGACCTTTACCTTGTGTGTGTCTCTGTGTGGACAGACATGATAAGAGCTAATTCTTCCTGATTCCTCCACAGAGTGGACCAGGAGAGCTCAGAGGGTCCCAGTGGTCAGCCTGCCCAGCAGCATCAAACCCTCCTGGACTCCATCTTTATGGTCTGTACATGTACACCAACTACTTTTACATCTATTCTGTTCCCAATCATCTCCATGCTGCCCTGTTCAGACCAGAGGGTCCTCAGTCTGTCCATCATGGATCTGATGGTTGCTTCCATGATTTCAGTTTGATTGGCATTCATATAACCTTCTGTTCCAGCTGCTGGAGGACGACATCGTCACTTTTGTGAAGAACGAGCTGAAGAAGATCCAGAAGCTTCTGAGACCAGATTACCCAGAATGCCCAGAGAGTCAGAGGGGGGGTGAGGATGAAGAGCAGAGGAGGAGCAGAGAGCCATTTCTGAAGATCACACTGCACTTCCTGAGGAGAATGAAGCAGGACGAGCTGGCTGACCGTCTGCAGAGCAGTAAGAGGATTTCTCTAAAGATTTAACTTGCTGGATTAATGGGACCTTTACTAATGTCTCCAGAGAAGGGTCAGAGTATGTTCCTGTTTCTTTATAAAACACCTACTGATCTTCTTTGTTCTGTGTTCATTCAGGAAGTCCAGCAGGAGTTTCTAAGCGTAAACTCAAATCTAAGCTGGACAGGAAGTTCCAGCGTGTGTTTGAGGGGATTGCTAAAGCAGGAAACCAAACCGTTCTGAATCAGATGTTCACAGAGATCTACCTCATGAAGGGAGGAGCTGCAGGGGTCAATGATGAACATGAGGTCAGACAGATTGAAACAGCATCCTGGAAACCAGACAGACCAGAAACAACAATCAGACAAGAAGACATCTTTAAAACCCCACCTGGAAGAGACGAACCAATCAGAACCGTGATGACAAAGGGAGTGGCTGGCATCGGGAAAACAGTCTTAACACAGAAGTTCACTCTGGACTGGGCTGAAGGCAAAGCCAACCAGGACATCCAGTTCACATTCCCATTCACCTTCAGAGAGCTGAATGTGCTGAAAGAGAGAAAGTTCAGCTTGGTGGAACTTGTTGATTACTTCTTTAGTGAAACCAAAGAAGCAGGAATCTGCCGATTTGAAGAGGTCCTGGTTCTCTTCATCTTTGACGGTCTGGATGAATGTCGACTACCTCTGGACTTCCCCAACACTAAAATCCTGACTGATGTTACGAAGTCCACCTCAGTGGGTGTGCTGCTGACAAACCTCATCAGGGGGAATCTGCTTCCATCTGCTCGCCTCTGGATAACCACACGACCTGCAGCAGCCAATCAGATCCCCCCTGGGTGTGTTGACATGGTGACAGAGGTCAGAGGGTTCACTGACGCCCAGAAGGAGGAGTACTTCAGGAAGAGATTCAGAGATGAGGAGCAGGCCAGCGGAATCATCTCCCACATCAAGAGATCACGAAGCCTCCACATCATGTGCCACATCCCAGTCTTCTGCTGGATCACTGCTACAGTTCTGGAGGACGAGTTGAAAACCAGAGAGGGGGGAGAGCTGCCCAAGAACCTGACTGAGATGTACATCCACTTCCTGGTGGTTCAGTCCAAAGTGAAGAACATCAAGTATGATGGAGGAGCTGAGACAGATCCACACTGGAGTCCCAAGAGCAGGAAGATGATGGAGTATCTGGGAAAACTGGCTTTTGAGCAGCTGCAGAAAGGCAACCTGATCTTCTATGAATCAGACCTGACAGAGTGTGGCATCAATATCAGAGCAGCCTCAGTGGTCTCAGGAGTGTTCACACAGATCTTTAAAGAGGAGAGAGGACTGTACCAGGACAAGGTGTTCAGCTTCGTCCATCTGAGTGTTCAGGAGTTTCTGGCTGCTCTTCATGTCCATCTGACCTTCACCAACTCTGGAGTCAACCTGCTGGCAGGAAGAAAAACATCATCAACACAGTTCTACCAGAGTTCTGTGGTCAAGGCCTTACAGAGTCCAAATGGACACCTGGACTTGTTCCTCCGCTTCCTCCTGGGTCTTTCTCTGAAGACCAATCAGAATCTCCTACAAGGTCTGCTGACACAGACAGGAAGTAGGTCACAGACCAATCAGAAAACGGTGGAGTACATCAAGAAGATGATGGATGAGGGTCTGTCAGCAGAGAGAAGCATCAACCTGTTCCATTGTCTGAATGAACTGAATGATCGTTCTCTAGTGGAGCAGATCCAACAGTCCCTGAGTTCAGGACGTCTCTCCACAGATGATCTGTCTCCTGCTCAGTGGTCAGCTCTGGTCTTCATCTTACTGTCATCAGAAGAATATCTGGACGTGTTTGACCTGAAGAAATACTCTGCTTCAGAGGAGGCTCTTCTGAGGCTGCTGCCAGTGGTCAAAGCCTCCAAAAAAGCTCTGTACGTGGGATGTATTTATCAATAAATACTCTGCTATCTTTTTATTACAGGAGTTAATAATAAATAACTTCCTGTTGTCTCTCCAGGCTGAGTGGCTGTAACCTGTCAGAGAGAAGCTGTGAAGCTCTGTCCTCAGTTCTCAGCTCCCAGTCCTCTAGTCTGAGAGAGTTGGACCTGAGTAACAACAACCTGCAGGATTCAGGAGGGAAGCTGATCTCTGATGGACTGAAGAGTCCACACTGCACACTGGAGACTCTCAGGTCAGGATTCATTAACCCGTTCAACTGATGACCATTTAAACTCTGACTAACTTTAGTTGATAAACAGCTGACATGTAGCTTTGTGTCTGTTTATACAATAAACTTCAGCAATAGTTATTTATTATAAAATTATTATTTTCTAGACCCAGAGGATTTTTAATCCCTTTTTCACTTGCTTTTATTGTTGAATAATTAAATACCTCAGATGATTTCAAAGATTATTCTAAATCTGGACTAAAATGTACCTGGACAACAAAGAAAGAAAGAACTAGCACATGGCTCCACGTGTTGACAGAGGCTTCCTGTGTGTTGTTCTGTGTGTTTCCAGTCTGTCAGGCTGTCTGATCTCAGAGGAAGGCTGTTCTTCTCTGGTCTCAGCTCTGAGCTCCAACCCCTCCCATCTGAGAGAGCTGGACCTGAGCTACAATCATCCAGGAGACTCAGGAGTGAAGCTGCTGTCAGCGGGACTGAAGGATCCTCTCTGGAGACTGGACACTCTCAGGTAGACACACTGATCAACAAGAAGGAGATATTAGTGTAGGAAGTTTTAAAGGAGAACATCTCCAGGAACTAAAATCAAACTCCCTTTGTTAATAGTTGATGTAGTTTGGACAGATATCCGTCCAAACTACATCAAAGACAAAGAGAGGTCCAGGACAGGGTTAGCCTAGCTTAGCACAAGGTGATGTGCTTTTCTGTGTGGATGAAGCATTAATTTCCTCTTTAGGCAGACTAGTTATCTAGAGATTTAAAATGTTAGAGAAAGACAATAGAGGGAACCAAGCTGTGTGAGAGAGTGATGTAATGCCCCCCCCCCCCTCCTTTCAGGGTGGAGCCTGCTGGAGTCAGATGGTTGACACCAGGTTTGAGGAAGTGTAAGTGTGTTTTTAATTATATTCATCAGACTGTGACATCATCATTCAACCCTGTGATGTCATCACCAGAGAGCTGATTGGTTAATAACTGCAGCTGTGTTGTGTCTCGTTCTCTCCGTCAGATTCCTGTGAACTCACAGTCGACATGAACACGTTGTACAGGAAACTCAAACTGTCTGACAACAACAGGACGGTGACACGGGTGGAGGAGGATCAGCCATATCCTGATCATCCAGAGAGGTTTGAGTCCACGTCTCAGCTGCTGTGTAGAGATGGTCTGACTGGTCGCTGTTACTGGGAGATCGAGACCAGAGGAGGGGTTAATATATCAGTGAGTTACAGAGGAAAGTGGAGCGGAGGCAGTAGAGACTGTAGGTTTGGACGTAATGATCAGTCCTGGAGTCTGTTCTGCACTGATGATGGTTACTTTTATGTCTATCACAATAACAGAGGAACACCCATCTCCTCCTCCCATGTCTCAGGTAGAGTAGCAGTGTATGTGGACTGTCCTGCTGGCTCTCTGTCCTTCTACACAGTCTCCTCTGACTCACTGATCCACCTCCACACCTTCAACACCTCATTCACTCAGACTCTCTATCCTGGGTTTGGGTTCTGGTTTCCTGGCTCCTCAGTGTCTCTGTGTCCTGTGGAGGACGGAGAGTCTCCTCTTGTCTCTCACTGCTGATCAGCTGAGTCTGGACAGGATCCCCCTTCCAGGAATATGTCATCTTATTGTTATGAACCAATGAATGAAATGATTCAGGATGATTGACAGGTTCCTCGTGACCAATGAGAACTTCTTTAATGTTGGTGGATTGAATGGGCCGATTTAAAGAAAAAGGGTCTTGACGTACCGTAAAAAGTTCCCCGTAGAGATCTCTTTCCTACAAGAAGCTCAGCTCCCTTTGCAGGAACATGAATAATGAAAGAGAGAACGGGGGGGCAGGTAGGGTCGTCATCATTCAGTTCAACGGGCAGAGGAGGGGCCGCTTTGACAAATAAAAGTACACCTCTGGAAATACTTGGTACTGTCATTGATCCCTCAGGGCGCTATGTCTTTATTAATTGGAGAATATTCTCAGAACAATGGTCACTCCTAAATGTATATGCCCCTAATTATGATGACGAGGTGTCATCATAATACTTATAGGACGTGGTTTCAGTTTCTGTTAGGATCCTGCTCTGGACAAATGGACTAAGACCATTTCCAGGTCAAAAACAGCCAAGACCACTCAAACATATATGAAAGATCTTAGTTTAACAGACATTTGGAGGCAGATCCCCCCTCAGACTCGGGACTCCTCCTTTTCCTCAGGCCCTCATAAATCCCCCACTCGAACTGATGTGTTCTTATTGTCCTCACAGCTGTTTCATAGAGCATTAGATGCTGAATATTTATCTAGAACTTTATCTGATCCCTCACCATTGACCTTGTTCATTTTGTTCCCAGATAAACCCAAAACCCCCTATAGGGGGCGCCGTGGTCCCCCTCTCCTCCAGAGAGCTGATTTCTGCACATTCATAAGGGATCAGATGAAGTTGTTCTGAGAAACAAACTGGGCCTCCGCTCCCAGTAGTTTTATTTGATGGGATCCGTTACAGGCCGGTCTGGGGGGACAGATAGTCTCCTCAACAGGTCTAAAGGTCTGAAAGAGCAACACACAGGATACTGATACGTTGGAAAAAGATTATCAAAACAAATAGATCTTCAGACACATATCCATCTTTAGTCCAGAAAAACTTCAACATACAATAAGTTCATTCATTCAAACCTTTATTTAACCAGGATAAGAAACTCGTTGAGATTAAAAGTCTCTTTTAGAAGAGGGTCCTGGAGAGTGGCAGCAGCGCGGTTTCAAACAGAGACACTTCCAGGTCAATACATAGACACACTTTCACTCATATTCAACCAACAACGTCGTCATAACAACCCTGGGTCCTAAATCAATTTAAAAACAGGGACATCCAGACTGGCTTTCTGCAGGTCCTTTAAAAAGCCTTTAAAAGAATCAAAGGAGACCAACTCCTTCATCTGGACTTCATTCTGAAGCTGGTTCCATGCAGAAATTAAAAGCCTTTTTACCAAAGTCAGTCAGGCTTTAGGGACTGTCAATCAAACCAGATCCTGTGAGCAGGTGATCTGTCAAAGATGCCAGTGCATCCAACGCCGAATGGACAGGGAGACCCCCCCCCCCTCCAGACCCGAGAATACAGCCAACAGTGATGAGTGAGAGATTTTAGGTTTGTGATGAATCTCAAAGCTCCATGAACCACAGAGTCCACAGCATGAAGACACTGGAGGATGGATTCATGTATAAAATATCACCGTAGTCCAAGACAGACAAGAACGTTGCATTTACAAGTTGTTGTTTTGCTTCAAATGATGAACAGGACGTGATTCTAAAGAAAAAACCTAACTTCAGTTTCAGTTTTTAACCAAATCTTGGACTTGCAATGTAAAAGACCGTGATTGGTCAGTGGTGATAACCAGGGTTCTCATAGAAAGATGGAAGCTGTGGTCATGAAACTGTAGAAACGCCGTTGACTCGTGTCATGTTTAGTCTGGAAGTCTGTCTCTTTTCACAATAAAAGCATGAAGTTCCTGTGAGAGTTTGTGGTCTTTCTGTTTAACTTTTAAAGTCAGTGAACTCCAGGATGGGGGGGGGCATCAAGGACTCTCTACTTGTTTGCGGTTCAGGATTTATTTCTAATTATTTTAGTGTAATTTTTAATAACATCCAGACCAGAGACTCATCTCATTAAGAAAGAGTTCAGATCATAGAGCGTAAATATTACTATTACATACATATATATATATATATATATATATATATATATATATATATATATATATATATATATATATATATATATATATATATATATATATATATATATATATAATAGTAATATTTACTTACTATTATATATATATAATAGTAATATTTACGCTCTATGATCTGAACTCTTTCTTAATGAGATGCTGCGGATGTTTAAAGGTTGATCGGCACAACTACATGGAGGGTGCAGGTGCATTATGGGTAATATAGTTTGGTGAAATGTAAATATCTGGATCAATAAAAACAAAAAACTACAACTTTGAGGACGTTGGTAGCCAGGAAGACCGGCCAACCCTTCTACAATTTTGATCCTATGTGATTATTTTTCATCTACTCTATTATAGTAGATATATAGTATATACTTCTATACTTTAAGTACATTTCCAAGCATGTACTTTGTTACTTTTACTTGAGTAAAGAAATTAAATCCGTACTAAATATGTAGTATCTGTACTTCTACTTGAATACAGGAATTGAGTACTTTTGCCATCTCTGAATACGGGTACTTATACAGGTATTAATACAGGTATATATACAGGTACATGTAGATGTAAAGATACAGGTTCAGGTACTTATACAAGTTCTTATACACGTACATATACAGGTACATGTAAAAATACTGGTACAGGTACTTATCCAGGTCGTTATACCTCAAAATGCAGACTTTAGTTTGTCCCCATGTTGTAATCTTACAATAAAATAACATCTGTACGACTGTACATTTTACAATAATGCCACAACAGCCCTGTCTCCCAGTTAAAGAACCACTGGAGCCATTCTTTAGAAAAGGAACCAATGAGATCATCCCATGCTGCCCCCAGGAATGTTAGAGCAGCAGCAGGAGAACTGCTTTAGCTCAGCCAACTACTACTAATACATGCTGTTAAATGAGAGAACTACACTGGAGTTCACATGTTTCAACATATACTGATATGGAAAAATAATAACTACATAACACCCAATGTCAACACTGTTTCATTTAGGTTACTCAAACAAGCTGCACAGGAGATCAGTGCTTGGTGTGTGTGTGTGTGTGTGTGTGTGTGTGTGTGTGTGTGTGTGTGTGTGTGTGTGTGTGTTACTGCATGTTAACTGTCTGCAGTGGATGTGCTAATGCTGAGCCTCTCTGGGCGGTTCCTCTCGGTTTCTAGTTTCTTTCACTTTCAATTTCCAGAGGCTGTGTCGCAGTTCTTTCTTTCTCTCGCTCCAGCTGATGTGAGGGAAAGGGTGTGTGTCTCTGAAGGTCTCTGAACTCGTCTGTCTGGAACGTTCTACTCATCAACTCCAGCTGTGGTTCTTTAGTTTCAGAGAGAGGGTCACCTCACTTCTAAAGGAGGTAAGAAACAGCGTGTGTGTGTGTGTGTGTGTGTGTGTGTGTGTGTGTGTTGAAAGTCCTTGGTGTTGCATTTACGGGAAAAAGGAACAACAAACACAGTTACACAGAAACAAAAAACAAAGCTCTTATTGTGAAAGTCTGCTTCCTGCCAGGTGGGGCTGTGTTTCATCAGGAAAGAACTCACCTGAGTTGTTGATGGGGGCCATTTTGTAAGTTGCTGTTTGAGACTTTAACACCATGTTAGTCTTTGGTCTCTGCAGGGCTTGTTTCTGCCTCTGTGATGTTAAATCTAATGTTTCTACTTCTCTTCTTGGGGGTGTTAAATCTAATGTTTCTACTTCTCTTCTTGGGGGCTGTTAAATCTAATGTTTCTTTTTCCCCTCAGACTTCCTTATAAAGTGGGGACGACTCTGGTGTTGAAGATACTTCTACATGTTGTAGCATGAAGTACTCCAGAGGAGCTTTGAAGTACTTTGACAGTGTTGATACGTCTGTCCGTCCCAACAGTGAGGCTGCAGTCACAAAACTTTCCAGCTGTGTAGTCGAGATGTAAATGAAGGCTGAGTTAGAAGATGGGGGGGTCAGAAATCAAACCGTCGTCTCCACCAGGGTGAAGTCAGACCCAACAGGACTCTACTGTTTCCTCTGGAGCCTTTCAGAATAAAATGCCTCTGTTACTGTTGTAGTGCTGTGTGGAGGAGGAGGCCCAGGACAGGAAGCTGAGACTGAGTCTTAATGGAGTCTTGTCTCCATTAGAGGACAGAAAGATTAAGTGTATATGACACATGCCTTTGGTGTGGGAGATCAGGGTTCGATTCCCACTGCCATACATCAGCCCATGTGTCCCTGAGCAAGACCCGTAACCCTAGTGTCTCCAGAGGCGTGGGACCTCTGCCATTTCTAGCAGCTGGAAGTGAGTTTGGATGAAAGCGTCAGCTGGACGACATGTAATGTAATAATGAAGGACAGAGCAGGATGAGCAGAGAGCAGAAATCATACAGCCACCAGCTTCACTCTTTATTATCTGCTGGATAGCTTCTAGTTTCTGGAGATCTTCCTCTCTTTCTAACAGGACCATCAGAGACCAGACCCTGCTGAACCTGAGCCCAGCTGTGTGTCCATGGAGAGCCACCGGTCCACGGAGACACCCCCACTTTAAAAACAAGGAGACCTGGAATGGACAGGCAAATTAAAATGGAGGAGGAGAGAAGGAAGACACAAAGACAGAAGGACGGGGAGGACCAGATTGAAAGCCAAAGACAGAGGTGAGTTGTTCTGAAACCTCCAACAACTAGGAGTCGTGTTGTCTCCTTGGGGGTCTTCTTGTAGAGGGTCTCTGTGTTTCCAGCCCACTGTAGCCTATCGTCCAGGTGCACTCTCCACACTCCAGCCGGTCCTTCCTGAGACTATTTAGCAGCGGCACCGTGGCTCCGTCCGGAGCTTAGCCCCGCCCACGATGATTGTGATTGGTCTAAAGAGATGCTGATGAACCAGAGCTTGTTGTTCTCCCATCTAGGAATGCTGTGAGGACTAGCCAGACCTTCCTCTGCAGAGCTGTGGAGGAGGAAGGTCTGGCTATGAGAGACTACTGAACATGACCCTCAATACATGTGTTTTTCTATCAGGACCCATCAGAGACCAGACCAACCTGAACCTGAACCTGATCCTGATCCTGATCCTGAACCCAGCTTTGTGTCCTTTAAGAGCGACCGGTCAAAGGATTTTGATATTAACTTTAAAGGAGATCAACCCTCTGCTGGAAAGAGGTCAGCTGTTAATAATATTATAATATTGCTGAGTCATGCTTTAACTTTTATGTCTCCAGAGAAGTTTTTGGAGTTTATTCTCAGCATCTTTCTTCTTCACATATATTTATATTCTCCATCTGAAAGCTGTCCAGTTAAACCAGTCTTCATCTCTTGACTTAAGGTAAATACTGGATCTGGTCTGGTCCTGTATATTCTCTGGTGTTTGAGCTGTTTATCCCAGTTATGAGGAGCAATATGAGAGAATATTGGTGATAATTGATTGTTGTTTAGGTAAATTAAACCATGTTAAGCTTTTTCTTAGAATATCCCTTTTTAAATAATTGTTTGGGGCTTTTTCCTTTATTATAGTGGGTAGACTGGAAAGGGGGGGGGCTCTTACTGGGTTAGGGTTAGAGGCCGCTCTTTACTATATCATTTAATGAAGCTTAATGCTAGCGTCAGTGATAATAGGACTTTGGGTTAGATTTGTTGGTGGTTTTCAGTGGTTATGAGGAGCAATATGAGAGAATATTAGTGATCATTGATGATTGTTTAGGTAAATTAAACCACGTTAAGCCTTTTCTTCACCATAGACACCAATGAAGAAGAAAACCTTAATATGAGATGACTCATATAATTGTTGGATTTCAGTTTAGTTTTTTGACAGGCTTAAGTGTTCATGGCAAGATATGGTCCCCGTCCTCTGTCTATGTGATAATAATAATAATAATCTTAATTTGTAGAGCACTTTTCAAAAACAAGTTACAAAGTGCTTTAACAAGTGTAAAGAGACAATAATACAAAAAGATAAAACCACAAAAAGCATTTAAAGACTAAAATACAGATAAATATAAAATTACTAAAATGCAATAAAATAAAAGTGATAAAATAAAGTCAAATAAGATCGGGAAAGGCTCTCCTATAAAAGTATGTTTTAAGAAGGGACTTAAAAGAGTTCACTGACTCAGCTGACCTGATTTCCTTGGGCAGGCTGTTCCAGAGCCTCGGGGCCCTGACCCCCTTCAGTTTTCAGTCGAGACTCTGGAACAGATAGCAGACCTCTGCCCGAGGATCTCAAGGTGCGTGCTGGTGTATCTGGGACTAAAAGGTCAGCAATATAACACGCCGAGAGGCCTTGAAGAGCTTTAAAAGTGATCAATAGAATTTTAAAGTCAATTCTAAAACATACTGGGAGCCAGTGTAATGAAGCTAAAATAGGAGTAATGTGGTCATATTTTTTTGTTCTTGTTAAAAGCCTGGCAGCTGAGTTCTGGACAGTCTGGAGTCGATCAATAGATTTTTGGGTTAAACAGGTGAAAAGGCTGTTGCAATAATCCAGGCGAGATGAGATGAAGGCGTGTAAAATGGTCTCGGTGTCCTTAAAAGTTAACATTGATCGAATTTTAGCTATATGGCGCTCTAACCTCCGTCCCCATCTTCCGTCCTCTGTCTCTGTGTCGGCGTTCTAACCTCCGTCCCCTTCCTCTGTCTCTGTGTCTAACCTCCGTCCCCATCCTCTGTCTCTGTGTCGGCGTTCTAACCTCCGTCCCCTTCCTCTGTCTCTGTGTTGGCGCTCTAACCTCCGTCCCCTTCCTCTGTCTCTGTGATGGTGTTCTAACCTCCGTCCCCGTCCTCTGTCTATGTTTTGGCTTTATAACATCCGTCTCCGTCCTCTTTCTCTGTGATGGCGCTCTGACCTCCGGTTCCGTCCTCTGTCTCTGTGAGTGCGTTCTAACCTCCGTCCCCGTCCTCTGTCTATGTTTTGGCTTTATAACATCCGTCTCCGTCCTCTGTCTCTGTGATGGCGTTCTAACCTCCGTCCCCATCCTCTGTCTCTGTGATGGCGTTCTAACCTCCGTCCCCGTCCTCTGTCTCTGTTTTGGCGTTCTAACCTCCGTCCCCATCCTCTGTCTCTGTTTTGGCGTTCTAACCTCCGTCCCCATCCTCTGTCTCTGTGTTGGCGTTCTAACCTCCGTCACCCCTTTGTCTCTGTCTCTGTGTTTGCGTTCTGTACTCCGTAACTCTGTCTCTGGTCGGCGCCTGTCTCCGTCCTCTGTCTCTGTGATGGCGTTCTAACCTCCGTCCCCATCCTCTGTCTCTGTGATGGCGTTCTAACCTCCGTCCCCGTCCTCTGTCTCTGTTTTGGCGTTCTAACCTCCGTCCCCATCCTCTGTCTCTGTGATGGCGTTCTAACCTCCGTCCCCATCCTCTGTCTCTGTTTTGGCGTTCTAACCTCCGTCCCCATCCTCTGTCTCTGTGTTGGCGTTCTAACCGCCGTCACCGTCCTTTGTCTCTGTCTCTGTGTTTGCGTTCTGTACTCCGTACCCGTACTCTGTCTCTGGGTCGGCGCTCTGACCTTCGTCTCCGTCCTCTGTCTCTGTGATGGCGTTCTAACCTCCGTCCCCATCCTCTGTCTCTGTGTTGGCGTTCTAACCTCCGTCCCCATCTTTCGTCCTCTGTCTCTGTGATGGCGTTCTGTACTCCGTCCCCGTCTTCTGTGTCTGTGTTGGAGATCTAATCTCCGTCCCCGTCCTCTATCTCTGTATTGGAGATCTAACCAGTGGCTGATTTCTGAAGACTATATTTACCTGGTCCTCAGATTTCTGCAGGGTAAATCCAGACAGCTAGCTAGACTATCTGTCCAATCTGAGGACTATGGTTACCTGGTCCTCACATCTCTGCAGGGTAAATCCAGACAGCTAGCTAGACTATCTGTCCAATCTGAGTCTCTGTTGATGACCAAAACAACTTCCTTCCTGGGACTATTTAGCAGCGGCACCGTGACTCCGTCCGGAGCTTAGCCCCGCCCACGATGATTGTGATTGGTCTAAAGAGATGCTGATGAACCAGAGCTCCTTGTTCTCCCATCCAGGAATGCTGTGAGTACCAGCCAGACCTTCCTGTGCAGAGCTGTGGAGGAGGAAGGTCTGGCTATAAGAGACTACTGAACATGACCCTCAATACATGTGTTTTTCTATCAGGACCCATCAGAGACCAGACTCTGCTGGACCTGAACCGAACGGTGTGTCCAGTAAAAATGCCTCCTCATTGACTTTAAAGGTCAACAAGCAACTTTTATGAATCCAGAGAAAGTTTTGGAGTTTATTTTCGGCATCTTTCTTCTCCACATATATATATATATATATATATATATATATATATATATATATATATATATATATATATTCTCCCATGTGAAAGCTGTCCAGCAAGACCAGTCTTCAACTGTAGATCTCAGGTTAATATTGGACCTGGTCTGGACCAATAGGATCTGTTGTTTTAGTCCCATCAAAAAACATTTTAAATCTCCCATAGCCATCGGCTAGGCAACAAATCAGGAATGGCAAAGTTCTTTCCAAATGTTCTTCTCCAACTGGTAATACCAAGGGGGGGGGATTGGGATGTGTGCGCATCAGAGTGCCCCTTCAAGGGTAAGTTCATGAACACACCCCCCCCCTAAACCCTTCCTCCCTGGAGAATCAGCAACCATTGCTGAGTGTTTGTGTCACCTGAGTCAGGACAATATTGGCCTTGAGAAGACTATTGCCGCTCGAGTATGGACAGGCCAAGTTTCAGGCTTCATCAAAAGGCAAAATACAAAAAGGCAACCAGCCTCCAACAGTATCCTCAGTCCAGGTCAGCAGTTCTCCCCGACTACAAACAGGCCATCGAACCTCTGCTCCCCCCTCCTGAATTGGCTGATGGTTTGCCAAAATCATTTTGAGGCTAACAGAAGGTTTTTCACTGTTGACTCCCCAAATTTCTTCTACCTACTTCCATGACCACAAAAGCTGCAGACATCCTGCATCATGATCCCAGTCTGCTGCTCCAGGAGTCCTTCAGGACAACCATGCTGGAGCCCTCTTAGTTCTTTCTGTACATTCACAGTATGGTCAGCACTACCACCAACTCTTTACTGTCAGGGGAAACCATCTGATTCTATGTTGTAATAACACTTTAAGTCACAGGACCTTTTCCTTGTGTGTGTCTCTGTGTGGACAGACATGATGGGAGCTAATTCTTCCTGATTCCTCCACAGACTGGACCAGGAGAGCTCAGAGGGTCCCAGTGGTCAGCCTGCCCAGCAGCATCAAACCCACCTGGACTCCATATTTATGGTCTGTACATGGACACCAACTACTTTTACATCTATTCTGTTCCCAATAATGTCCATGCTGCCCTGTTCAGACCAGAGGGTCCTCAGTCTGTCCATCATGGATCTGCTGGTTGCTTCCATGATTTCAGTCTGATTGTCATTCATATAATCTTCTGTTCCAGCTACTGGAGGACGACATTGTCACATTTGTGAAGAACGAGCTGAAAACTATCCAGAAGCTTCTGAGACCAGATTACCCAGAATGCTCAGAGAGTCCGAGGGAGGGTGAGGATGAAGAGCAGAGGAGGAGCAGAGAGGCATTTCTGAAGATCACACTGCACTTCCTGAGGAGAATGAAGCAGGACGAGCTGGCTGACCGTCTGCAGAGAAGTAAGAGGATTTCTCTAAAGATTTAACTTCCTGGACTAATAGGACGTTCACTAATGTCTCCAGAGAAGGGTCAGAGTATGTTCCTGTTTCTTTATAAATCACCTACTGATCTTCTTTGTTCTGTATTCATTCAGGAAGTCCAGCAGGAGTTTCTAAGCATAAACTCAAATCTAAGCTAAACAGGAAGTTCCAGCGTGTGTTTGAGGGGATTGCTAAAGCAGGAAACCAAACCGTTCTGGATCAGATGTTCACAGAGATCTACCTTATGAAGGGAGGGGCTGCAGGGGTCAATGAAGAACATGAGGTCAGACAGATTGAAACAGCATCCAGGAAACCAGACAGACCAGAAACAACAATCAGACAAGAAGACATCTTTAAAACCCCACCTGGTAGAGATGAACCAATCAGAGCAGTGATGACAACTGGAGTGGCTGGCATCGGGAAAACAGTCTTAACACAGAAGTTCACTCTGGACTGGGCTGAAGGCAAAGCCAACCAGGACATCCAGTTCACATTCCCATTCACTTTCAGAGAGCTGAATGTGCTGAAAGAGAGAAAGTTCAGCTTGGTAGAACTTGTTGATTACTTCTTTAGTGAAACCAAAGAAGCAGGAATCTGCAGGTTTGAAGAGTTCCCGGTGGTCTTCATCTTTGACGGTCTGGATGAGTGTCGACTTTCCCTGGACTTCAACACTAAAAGCCTGACTGATGTTACAGAGTCCACCTCAGTGGGTGTGCTGCTGACAAACCTCCTCAGGGGGAATCTGCTTCCCTCTGCTCGCCTCTGGATAACCACACGACCTGCAGCAGCCAATCAGATCCCTCCTGAGTGTGTTGACATGGTGACAGAGGTCAGAGGGTTCACTGATGCCCAGAAAGAAGAGTACTTCAGGAAGAGATTCAGAGATGAAGAGCAGGCCAGCAGAATCATCTCCCACATCAAGAGATCACGAAGCCTCCACATCATGTGTCACATCCCAGTCTTCTGCTGGATCACTGCTACAGTTCTGGAGGACGTGTTGAATACAAGAGAGGGAGAAGAGCTGCCCAAGACCCTGACTGAGATGTACATCCACTTCCTGGTGGTTCAGTCCAAAGTGAAGAACATCAAGTATGATGGAGGAGCTGAGACTGATCCACACTGGAGTCCAGAGACCAGGAAGATGATTGAGTCTCTGGGAAAACTGGCTTTTGAGCAGCTGCAGAAAGGCAACCTGATCTTCTATGAATCAGACCTGACAGAGTGTGGCATCGATATCAGAGCAGCCTCAGTGGTCTCAGGAGTGTTCACACAGATCTTTAAAGAGGAGAAAGGACTGTACCAGGACAAGGTGTTCAGCTTTGTCCATCTGAGTGTTCAGGAGTTTCTGGCTGCTCTTCATGTCCATCTGACCTTCACCATCTCTGGTGTCAACCTGCCGGCAGGAACAAAAGCATCATCATCACAGTTCTACCAGAGTGCTGTGGACAAGGCCTTGCAGAGTCCAAATGGACACCTGGACTTGTTTCTCCGCTTCCTCCTGGGTCTTTCTCTGCAGACCAATCAGAATCTCCTACAAGGTCTGCTGACACAGACAGTAAGTAGCTCACAGAACAATCAGAAAACAGTTGAGTATATCAAGAAGAAGATGGATAAGGATCTGTCTGCAGAGAGAAGCATCAATCTGTTCCACTGTCTGAATGAACTGAATGATCGTTCTCTAGTGGAACAGATCCAACAGTCCCTGAGATCAGGACGTCTCTCCATACATAATCTGTCTCCTGCTCAGTGGTCAGCTCTGGTCTTCATCTTACTGTCATCAGAGGAAGATCTGGACATGTTTGACCTGAAGAAATACTCTGCTTCAGAGGAGGCTCTTCTGAGGCTGCTGCCAGTGGTCAAAGCCTCCAAAAAAGCTCTGTACGTAGGATTCATTCATAAATAAATACTCTGCTAGCTTTTTATAACAGGAGTTAATAATACATAACTCCCTGTTGTCTCTCCAGGCTGAGTGGCTGTAACCTGTCAGAGAGAAGCTGTGAAGCTCTGTCCTCAGTTTTCAGCTCCCAGTCCTCTAGTCTGAGAGAGCTGGACCTGAGTAACAACAACCTGCAGGATTCAGGAGGGAAGCTGATCTCTGATGGACTGAAGAGTCCACACTGTACACTGGAGACTCTCAGGTCAGATCAACAATAATAATCTTTGAAAACAGAATTTAAAAATACTTTGGAAACATTCAAGAAAAGTTAATGTTTCCAAAGTATTTTATTCTGATTTAGAATCACTTCATAAAGAATGAAACATGAACTGTGGCTGAAATCCAGAAATCATTTATATTTTAATATTATCTGACTTTGATTACTGGACATTTGTCTGCTCCTGATTATACAACAAGTAAATCTGGCCAGACAATCTGATTGGTCAACTAGACATTTAGAACATACTCAAATCAGCATCAGCTGTTAGGAGCACATCAGCTGTTAGGATCACGAATTGTCCCACTATATGAATACAGTTGATTTTTAAGATTATTTTTGGGGCATTTTAGGCCTTTATTGACAGGACAGTTGAAGAAGTGTAAGGGGAGAGGGGGGAGAATGACATGGAGCAAAGGGTCACAAGTTGGTGTCAAATACAGGCCTGCCGAGTTAAGGAGTAAACCTCTATCTCTTCAAAGTTTTTGCAATTTTCCAGACTGACTGACCTTCATTTCTTAAAGTGATGATGGCCACTCGTTTCTCTTTACTTAGCTGATTGGTTCTTGCCATAATATGAATTCTAACAGTGGCTGCTTTGAAGAAACTAGAAAATATGACATGTTTTTAGTTATTTCACACTTTTTGTTAAGTACATAATTCCATATGTGTTCATTTATAGTTTTGATGCCTTCAGTGAGAATCTACAATTGAAATAGTCATGAAAATAAATGAGAAGAAAAAATTTAATGAGAAGATGGCTCCAAATTTTTGGCCTGTAGTATATATATATATATATATATATATATATATATATATATATATATATATATATATATATATATATATATATATATATATATATATATATATATATATATATATATATATATATATATATATATATATATATATATATGTATGTATATATATATATATATGTATATATATATATATATATATATATATATATATATATATATATATATATATATATATATATGTATGGGTTGGCTCCAGTTTGATTATAAAATTTATTCAGTCGGTAACCATTGTATAAGCGCTTTATTACACGAGAGGGTTGATTTAACGTCATATATCACTTAAGTCATGCTTACGAACCTCAGCGCCTCGGTCATAGCCGCATCACTGTCGTCCCAATAATGACAGTAAATCAACCCCTCTTGTGTAATATTGTTTAATTCAGTCACGATTAATTTTCATGTTTCTAAATTGTTTAGAATAATATAGAAAGAGTTTTAACGTGTTTAAAATGGATTTCATATTCTCTATCACCAAAAGTCCAGACTTCACATACAAACACAAATGTTATCTGTCTTCTTCATTACCGTCCCTCTAACAAAGCTCTGTACGTGGGATTTATTCATCAATAAATACTCTGCTATCTTTTTATAACAGGAGTTAATAATAAACAACTTCCTGTTGTCTCTCCAGGCTGAGTGGCTGTAACCTGTCAGAGAGAAGCTGTGAAGCTCTGTCCTCAGTTCTCAGCTCTCAGTCCTCTAGTCTGAGGGAGCTGGACCTGAGTAACAACAACCTGCAGGATTCAGGAGGGAAACTGATTTCTGATGGACTGAAGAGTCCACACTGCACACTGGAGACTCTCAGGTCAGACCAAGTTACTGTTTGTCTTTAATCTGAGATATTTCTATGAACTTTAAGGTCCTGAGAGACCTAAGGTCATTTTTACAGTTCATTGTCCGTCTGGTTTGATTTTATAAAAAGCTTGTGAAACATCCACCCTGTTGTCTATAGTCAAGATATGAACATCATTTTTTCCAGGACAAACTGGGTTATTAGAATATTTGTGCTGCAGTGAGGTCACTTGAATGTTAAAAATGGTTGTAGGACCTTAAAGACAAATAAATAAATAAAATGGAACATGAATCTTACAGATATGTATTGATATCACACAGAGCAGTACAAGCTGAGCCAATCTCCTCTAAAACACTTCTCATATGTCTTGGGAGTCACACTGTGAAGATATAATCATTATAACTTATACAGTTGACAAAATACATACATTTTCTCAAAACAAGTCCAGACGCTTTTGCCCTCATGACATTTAGTTATGCCAATAATCAACATAACAATGTCATATTTAATGATATTAAACCCACAGCAATGCTACACAAGCATTTCCATTGTCTAAAACAGTTTTCCTATATGCAAAAATAAACATAATGAACATTATAACTCATACAAAGCATTTACATTTCTTCAAAAAAGGCCCAAATATATGATAAATATATGAATGATGTAAATATACACCAAATCTCAAAACAGTAACGCCATTCTCCTCTGTAAAACAGTAGTTATCTCTCTTGTCCGCTATATAAAATATTTGATCACATTAGACTAGTTTGACTTGGAGGATTACTATCTTTTTCGACTCTTTACTCTTTGCTTTTGCTTTTGCCCATATAAGGCATAAAGTGTGCCTTCACTTCCGTAAACAAACAGAAGTGAAGGCACACAGATACAGAGAAGCCATGGAGCACAGAGCTAGCGGCAGAAATTAGCGAAAATGTGATAAATTATGAACGTCAAGTGGATAAATCTTGGAAGTAACAGTTTGGATTTAATGCTCAACGACCCCGTAAAAAAACAAGTTCCAGGCTGGATAGAAAATCACCTGTAGAGGCTAGAAAGACGTCGAAGAGACATCCATGACCGTTAGCTCGTTAGCTTTTTGCCACAACAATAAGTTTCTTTGTTTTATGGTTATGAAATGATTGAATTATGAATCAGAGGTGCAGTTTTCACTCGGATGCGATTCTCTCAATTCCAGTAGCTCAGTCCGTAGGGAGTTGGGCTGGGAAGCGGAGGGTCGTTGGTTCAAGTCCCTATACGGACCAAAGTATGGTGGTGGACTGGTAGCTGTAGAGGTGCCAGTTCCCTTCCTGGGCACTGCCAAGGTGCTCTTGAGCAAGGCACCAAACCCCCAACTGCTCGGGGCGCATTTCCATGGGCAGCCCCCTCACTCTGACATCTCTCCATTAGTGCATGTATAGGACCTGAGCAGGTGTGTGTAATTCAGGCCTGTGTGTAATAACAACAGAGTGTAAAGTTTCCCCTTGTCGGATTAATAAGGTATAATAAAAAGTAATTAAAAAAATTAAATAAAAATAAACAGCCCTTCTTATGTCAGGACTAATTTCAAAAAGTCGTTGAAAGTATTTCATTTTTATTCATAATCACATGCCATAAAGCATGAAATATGAACTGTGGCTGAACTTTAGAAATCGTTTTATATTTTAATATCACGTGACGTTGATACCCGGTTCACTCTTAATTAGTTATCTGCAACTTGTTCAGAATGAAAAAGGATTTAAACTGAAAAGGGATTTAATATACTAAATATACAAAAAGTCCAGACTCAACATTTAAACACACATGTTATCTGTCTTGTTTCCTGTTGTCTCTTCAGGCTGAGTGTCTGTAACCTGTCAGAGAGAAGCTGTGAAGCTTTGTCCTCAGTTCTCAGCTCCCAGTCCTCTAGTCTGAGAGAGCTGGACCTGAGTAACAACAACCTGCAGGATTCAGGTGGGAAGCTGATCTCTGATGGACTGAAGAGTCCACACTGCACACTGGAGACTCTCAGGTCAGATCAACAACAATAATCTTTGAAAACACACAATTGAAAAATACTTTGGAAATATTCAAAAGAGTGAATGTTTCCGACGTATTTTAGTCTGAATTAGAATCACTTCATAAAGAACTGATGACCATTTAAACTCTAACTAACTTTAGTTGATAAACAGCTGACATGTAGCTTTGTGTCTCTTTAAATGATAAACTTCAGCAGTAGTTACTAATTATACAATTATTATTATCTAGACCCAAAGGTACTTTCCATGAGGATTTTTAATCCATTTTTAATTTGCTTTTTGGTTGAATAATTAAATACAGCAGATGATTTTAGAGATTATTCTAAATCTGGACTAAAATGTACCTGGACAACAAAGAAAGAAAGAACTAGCACATGGCTCCATGTGTTGACAGAGGCTTCCTGTGTGTTGTTCTGTGTGTTTCCAGTCTGTCAGGCTGTCTGATCTCAGAGGAAGGCTGTTCTTCTCTGGTCTCAGCTCTGAGCTCCAACCCCTCCCATCTGAGAGAGCTGGACCTGAGCTACAATCATCCAGGAGACTCAGGAGTGAAGCTGCTGTCAGCGGGACTGAAGGATCCTCTCTGGAGACTGGACACTCTCAGGTACACACACTGATCAACAAGAAGGAGATATTAGTGTAGGAAGTTTTAAAGGAGAACATCTCCAGGAACTAAAATCATAACTCCCTTTGTTAATAGTTAATGTAAGTTGGACAGATATCTGTCCGTGGTTTTAAGAAACATCCTTTTTCCCTCTTTCCTGGGATCAAATCAACTTCAACTACACAAAGAGAGGTCCACGAGAGGGTTAGCCTAGCTTAGCCCAAGGCGATGTGCTTTTCTGTGTGGATGAAGCTTAATCTCCTCTTTAGGCAGACTAGTTATCTAGAGGTTGTTGTGAACATGTAATAATTAAGTTCTGTGAAAGATTAATTATAAAAAGTTGTGTTTAATGTTTGAGCATCTGTTCTGTCTCTTGAATGCACTTTATAAATGTGGAGGCTGTTGGAAATACATCCATCTCCACTGAGCCATGCAGAATCCTGATTGGTTATTAGTAGGGGTGTGACGAGACGCTTACTCCACGAGACGAGACACATCACGAGATTGGGTTCACGAGAATGAGACGAGACGAGATTTTTTAAAAAAATTTAAAGAAATCCTCGATGAAATATATGAATGGAAAATAGTTTTTTATTCAACTGAAAAATCACAAAATGCAAAACAATTTAGGTGCATTTTGAAATCAACTATTAATGATGAATGTTATTTAACTTTTTTTTTTACTATTTTAATGAATTATATGCAGTAAAGGACGTGCAAACACTGCAAAATGTTTTGTATAAACTCTACCAACTGGCTTCTGCCCTGTACAATTACACGAGAAATCTAACTCCTTTCACAAACCGAACATAAAAAAATAAACTGTATAAATAAAATAAATGTGTAAATAACAGAAAAATAGGGTTAGGGTTAATGTTGCCACACAAATAACTTAAAAGTGGCAGGGGGATCTTCAATAGTAATTTCACGCTCCATCACGCTGACATCACATTGCCTCACGAGACAACTTTTCACCTCGACGAGAAATCTCGTCACGTTTTAATCTCGCGAGATCTCGTAAAACGAGATCTCGTCACACCCTTAGTTATTAGTACTATAGGCTATATGCTCCTGATTGGTTATTAGTAGTATAGGCTGAATAGGGGAATATGAAATTGTTAATGGGGCCCTGAAGAGTCTTCTGGGTTCAAAGGGATTTCCAGGTTGTTGTTCCTGTCTCAGATTTAGATCAAACCTTGTTTATATCAAGAATGTGTCCCAAAACCAAGGCCTGTCAAATATTTCTGTTCGAATCATGTCGTCATATTTTCAGTTTCACAGCCTGGAAATCACATTATCTGGACATTAATATAATGGAAGGTATTATTCAGGTTAGAGAGAGAGACAGGTTAGAGAGAGAGACAGGTTAGAGAAAGAGAGACAGGTTAGAGAGAGAGAGACAGGTTAGAGAGAGAGAGACAGGTTAGAGAGAGAGACAGGTTAGAGAAAGAGAGACAGGTTAGAGAGAGAGAGACAGGTTAGAGAGAGAGACAGGTCAGCGCTACATTAGACCAGAACCAAGCTGTGTGAGAGTGATGTAATGCCCCTCCTTTCAGGGTGGAGCCTGCTGGAGTCAGATGGTTGACACCAGGTCTGACGAAGTGTAAGTGTGTTTTTAATTTCATTCATCAGACTGTGACATCATCATTTAACCCTGTGATGTCATCACCAGAGAGCTGATTGGTTAATAACTGCAGCTGTGTTGTGTCTCGTTCTCTCCGTCAGATTCCTGTGAACTCACAGTCGACATGAACACGGTGCACAGGAAACTCAAACTGTCTGACAACAACAGGAAGGTGACATTAGTGATGGAGGATCAGCCATATCCTGGTCATCCAGAGAGGTTTGAGTCTTGGGAACAGCTGCTGTGTAGAGATGGTCTGACTGGTCGCTGTTACTGGGAGGTCCAGACCAGAGGAGATGTTAATATATCAGTGAGTTACAGAGGAATCAGGAGGAGAGGAGACATTACAGACTGTTGGTTTGGACATAACGATCAGTCCTGGTGTCTGGTCTGCTCTGATGATGTTGGTTACTGTGTCCGAAACAATGACAGACCAGCATCCGTCTCCTCCCTCCGTGTCTCTGGTAGAGTAGCAGTGTATGTGGACTGTCCTGCTGGCTCTCTGTCCTTCTACACAGTCTCCTCTGACTCACTGATCCACCTCCACACCTTCAAAACCTCATTCACTCAGACTCTCTATCCTGGGTTTGGGTTCTGGTTTCCTGGCTCCTCATTGTCTCTGTGTCCTGTGGAGGACGGAGAGTCTCCTCCTGTCTCTCACTGCTGATCAGCTGAGTCTGGACAGGATCCCCCTTCCAGTAATATGTCAGTTTATCGTTATGAACCAATGAATGAAATGATTCAGGATGATTGACAGGTTCCTCGTGACCAATGAGAACTTCTTTAATGTTGATGGATTGAATGGGCCGATTTAAAGAAAAAGGGTCTTGACGTACCGTAAAAAGTTTCACGTAGAGATCTCTTTCCTACAAGAAGCTCAGCTCCCTTTGCAGGAACATGAATAATGAAAGAGAGAACGGGGGGGCAGGTAGGGTCGTCATCATTCAGTTCAACGGGCAGAGGAGGGGCCGCTTTGACAAATAAAAGTACACCTCTGGAAATACTTGGTACTGTCATTGATCCCTCAGGGCGCTATGTCTTTATTAATTGGAGAATATTCTCAGAACAATGGTCACTCCTAAATGTGTGTAATATTATATTAGTGTGTATTATTAAGTGATGTGTATGGAGAAAAAAATCAAGATCATGTTTATTATGTTAATTGTTTCACAATCAACTATATCTACATTTTTCTTCCTCCCTGTACATTACTTTCTCTCCCTCACACATACACACACACACACACACACACACACACATTGTGTTTGCACCGCAGGATCTAGGAAAGAGTGTTTTGAGGGACTTTTTGAATTTCGTACTCTCCCAGCACAAGATGACCTTAGAGAAATAATTGGTCCAAACGTCAGAGTACGTCTCTAAACGATAACATGAGCCCTGCAGCACCGGCTGGATGATTGTAGCTTAGGTCCAGCTCTCTCAGATGGGAGGGGTTGGAGGTGAGAGGTGAGACCTTCTACATCCCTGGTCGTACCCGGACCAGGAGGTTGGTAGCCAGGAAGACCGGCCAACCGTTCTACATCCCTGGTTGTACCTGGACAAGGAGAAGTCTTTTTGAACTCTAGTATCTATCCTTCTACCTGTGTGATGTGAATACTGTGTATATACGTTTGACACCTCTGCTCATTAGAAACAAAAGCCCGCTCCATTTTTCCTTTTTAGTGTTTTTAGGTGCTTCTACTTCTTCTTCTCCTCCAGGAAAACATTAGCGTGTTGCATTGTGGGATACAGGAGTAACATGTAGGGCTCAGATTACAGCAGGTTCTGGGTGTCCCGTCCAAGGACAACTGGTTCTGGGCGTCCTGTCTGAGGACATCTGCCCAACTACTAACCAGGTACACCTAAATACTTTAATCTTAATAAAATGTGCTGATATTAAATCCCTCAGATAGAAAGTAAGATCTTTTATTGTTAAAATTATTTTGTTTGTTCATGAAGTTTTACAAACGGATTTTTCCCCAAAATTATTCCCACTATTTTTTTGTAAAGCAGCAATTTTTTTTAAATATTTGACCTTTTGATCAAATATTGTAATTTGTGTATGTGTGTGTGTGTGTGTGTGTATGTGTGTGTATTATTGTGTCTGTCTGTGTGTGTGTGTGTGTGTGTGTGTGTATTATGGTGTCTGTGTGTGTGTGTGTGTGTGTATGTGTGTGTATTATTGTGTCTGTCTGTGTGTGTGTGTGTGTGTGTGTGTATTATGGTGTCTGTGTGTGTGTGTGTGTGTGTGTGTGTGTGTGTGTGTGTGTGTATTATCGTGTCTGTCTGTGTGTGTGTGTGTGTGTGTGTGTGTGTGTGTGTGTGTATTATCGTGTCTGTGTGTGTGTGTGTGTGTGTGTGTGTGTGTGTAACTCTAACATTGATTGAACATTGGCTCCATCTACTGGATCATTTGCAGTACTTGCCTTACTGTTTAATAACCTTCATAGATGTGTTTCCATATAACTTTGTGTACTATGTGTATATGTACACACTTTATTACACATACAACTTCTATCTGTACGTAGTAGTCAGACGTTACCGTGGCCATCTTTGTTTTTAGCTGGAACCTTATGTCTGTTTCTGTGTTGACAGAAACACAAAGCCAGACTCCACTTCCCTTTCTTGGCCAGGAAGTGTTGCAGTAGTCTCTGTGCCGCCTAGATACCCCTTAATGATCCTATGTTGATACCCCTTAATGATCCTATGTTGATACCCCTTAATGATCCTATGTTGATACCCCTTAATGATCCTATGTTGATACCCCTTAATGATCCTATGTTGATACCCCTTATTGATCCTATGTTGATACCCCTTATTGATCCTATGTAGATACCCCTTAATGATCCTATGTAGATACCCCTTATTGATCCTATGTTGATACCCCTTATTGATTCTATGTTGATACACCTTAATGATCCTATGTTGATACCCCTTATTGATCCTATGTTGATACCCCTTATTGATCCTATGTTGAAACCCCTTATTGATCCTATGTGATACCCCTTATTGATCCCATGTTGATACCCCTTATTGATCCTATGTGATACCCCTTATTGATCCTATGTGGATACCCCTTATTGATCCTATGTTGAAACCCCTTATTGATCCTATGTGATACCCCTTATTGATCCCATATTGATACCCCTTATTGATCCTATGTTGATACCCCTTATTGATCCTATGTTGATACCCCTTATTGATCCTATGTTGATACCCCTTATTGATCCTATGTTGATACCCCTTATTGATCCTATGTTGATACCCCTTATTGATCCTATGTTGATACCCCTTATTGATCCTATGTTGATACCCCTTATTGATCCTATGTTGATACCCCTTATTGATCCTATGTTGATACCCCTTATTGATCCTATGGTGATACCCCTTATTGATCCTATGTTGATACCCCTTATTGATCCTATGTTGATACCCCTTATTGATCCCATGTTGATACCCCTTATTGATCCTATGTGGTGATTAATATTCATCTTCACACACTTTATGCCAGTAAATCAATATCACGGATCCATCAGAACAAGGTAAATATTAACTTCTCTCATGGCCTAGTTTCCACATTGGGGGCGGGGGAGGGTCTGATTGGCTTCCATATACATTTTAGCACCAAACACTTTTTCCATCATTGTTATTTTCAGGTGCAAATGTCTAAAATATTATTCTGCTGCATTTTAAAACCAACAATGTCAAAGTTTAAATCTACACAAATCTTTTTTTTATGTTTTTCTTTCTGTAAATATTCTTTTACCCTGATGTAGCAAAGAGGAAACACACACATTCACACACTCAAGGCTAATTGTTACGTTACTACGTTGTACTTTGTTACTTATACTTGAGTAAAGAAGTTAAATCTGTTGTATCTGTACTTCTACTTGACTACAGGTACAGTATATAACTACATACCTGTCGTTATTCAGGTATACATGCACATATACAGGTATTTATACAGGTACTTATACCTCATATCCCTGTTTCTTCTGCTCTCAGCGGTCGCTGCACTCTGACGCTGCTGAGGAAGACCAGCATCCTGCGGCTGCTGGGACTCGATGGGCCCCTGGCAGAGGCGGCAGCTCCACCTCCCAGCGGCTCCACCTCCCGGCTCCCCCAGTCTCCTCCACCGTGTCCTGGCTAAGTCCCGGAGGAAGAGCTGCCCCCATCTCCCCCACCCTCCTCCGGAGAACGGCGCCGTCAACACCGCCTTCCTGCCGGAGTAGACTACCAAATTCTCTGGACTATAAGTCTCACTTTATTCATAGTTTGGCAGGTAATGCGACTTATATATCAACATATATATTAACATGTTTTAAATGTTAATTCTTGATGATGATGTTTTCTGGCCCTCCACAGAATGTAACTGATGACCCCTGACCTCGGACTGGGTATAAATTATGTACATTTGCACAATGATGTAGTATTAAGCCTCGGCCCAATTTGTTTTACTTACTTCTCATTTCCATGACTTTATGTGTATGTTTATATGATGCTAAGCATAATTGTGCCATGATGACTAGATTTTATGATGATGTCATCTTTAACATCAGGATCTGGTTTGATTTAGTGATCAGAAACCAAGGGAGTGATGAAATGGAAGTGAATGCATGACCTCTTATAATCTGGTAGATAATACAAAGGCAGAGTACAGTAACTTCTAAATAAGGGTCAAAGGTCAAGTTTGAGTTTAAGATTTTTATGGAGATTAATAACTTAATAAAAAAACAAAGCATTGCCAAATTTTCAACATCCTGCCTACAATTAATTTGGCTGGACAACAAAAAAAGTTTCAAGTCATTTTTCTCAGTTGTCCCCTCTGGACAGTTGAGGTCTTTTGGCTTTGTAGGAAGGACAGATGCTTGATTTTTGTGTTTTTTTCCCCCAAATTTTTAAAGCTTTTTGTCACTTTTTTGACATTGTCATCACTTTATTCAGCATTTGTTCACATTTTAGTCACTTTTATTGACATTTGTCTGTTTTTTTATATTTTTCTTTCTTGTTTTTACATTTGTCACACACAAGTTCTTTTATCAATTATTGTTTTCTCCAAAAATTGACAAAAACACCCAAATTCATTGAAAGTAGTGAAGTGACCATTAATTTAACGTGTGAGGAGCGTTGTTGGGAACCATCCATGTTACTTTTTTTGGACAATTTGAAAGAAACCCAAATTTCTGATATAGAAACTTTTTGAAAAGCGGTCAGATTCGACCCGAAGACACGAGGAGGGTTAAGAACTTCAACTTGCAGACTTTAGTTTGTGCTCATAGTGTAATTTTACAATACAATTAATATTGAATCAAAATAGATTAAAATGACTGTGTACCTATTACACCTGTTCCACAACAACAACGTCTAACAGGTGAAGTAGAATGGATTCTTTAGAATAGAAAAATATGATAATAGTTTATTAGAATAATTATTAGAATAATTTCTATGTTGTTCCTGAGGGGGGGGGGGGGCCCAGGAATGTTAGACCAGCAGCAGGAAAACTGCTTTAGCTCAGCCAGCTACAACTAATACATGCTTTAATATGAGAGAACTATACTCCACATATTTTATTATACAGCCATATGTATAAATAATAAATAAATAAATAGTAAAATAACACCCAAGTGCATTTTCTTTCAGCTTCTCCAACAAAAGCAAAGGAGACCAGTGTGCTGGAGAGGTGCCAGTTCAACTCCACACGCTAGTATTCCACCACTAGTACAACATGTCTGTCTTCCCTCCTGTTTTCCTGTTTTCTCTCCAGGTGATTGCGATGACTGCTTTCCACCTGTGCTTGGAGTGGACCAATCAGCATTCGAGGCAGCCTAACAGGAGCAGCCCTGAGGCGCTCTGGTCCTTCTGGACCCTGAGGCGCTCTGGTCCCTCTGGACTGCTGAGCTCCCTGCCGGTTCACCTGGGGCTGTTGTTTCGTGTGTGGACTTGTATGTGGATGGAGGTTGAGGACCTCAGGTGAGTTGGGGGACCCTGGGCGCCCAGGTAGCTCAGGTGGTGGAGCCTAATAGAGATGCTTACCTGTCAACGCAGCAGGGCCCGACACCTTTGTGTTGTCGTCCCTGTTGTTGACCTGCAGCTTTGTGTTTTTCTGGGTTGAAATTTCAACATTTTGCTGTTCTACACTTTTCTCGACATTTTTGTCAATTTTATTCCAGTTTTTTTGACACTTTTTTGACATTTTTTTAATTGTTTGTCACTTTTTCAGCATTAAAAAAAAGTGTTGACATTTTTTCCTGCGTTTTTGTAGTTTTTTTAAACATTTGTCACGTTTTTCAACGTGACAAATTACAGGTTTCGATTCCAACCTGCTGCTGAAGTCTTAGTATTGTATGATGAAGTCGTACTATAGTATTATGAAGTCATAGTATGATGAAGTTGTAGTATAGTATGATGAAGTCATAGTATGTTGAAGTCTTAGTATTGTATTTCTTTGTTCCTTCCCTTCAGTGGGTGTAACCAACGTGTTGAAATCTGAGAGCTGACCTCACAATGACGCTCACACTAGTCTCACTTCTCAGGAAGTGAGACTCAGACAGTCGTTGTCACTGAGCGAGAGGTGAGATGGCGCAGAGAGGAGTTCAGCTGGACCGGGAAACCTTCTCTTGTTCCATCTGTCTGGATCTACTGAAGGATCCGGTGACTACTCCCTGTGGACACAGCTACTGCATGAACTGTATTAAAAGCCACTGGGATGGAGAGGATGGTAAGTACAGCTACAGCTGTCCTCAGTGCAGGAAGACGTTCACACCGAGGCCTGTCCTGCTGAAAAACACCATGTTAGCAGATGTAGTGGAGGAGCTGAAGAAGACTGGACTCCAAGCTGCTCCTGCTGATCACTGCTATGCTGGAGCTGAAGATGTGGCCTGTGATGTCTGCACCGGGAGGAAACTCAAAGCCATCAAGTCCTGTCTGCAATGTCTGGCTTCTTACTGTGAGAAACACCTTCAGCCTCATTATGAATCACCTCCATTGAAGAAACACAAGCTGGTGGAGCCGTCCAAGAAGCTCCAGGAGAACGTCTGCTCTCGTCATGATGAGGTGATGAAGGTGTTCTGCCGTACTGATCAGCAGCTTATCTGTTATCTCTGCTCTGTGGAGGAACATAAAGGCCACGACACAGTCTCAGCTGCAGCAGAGAGAGCTGAGAGGCAGAGAGAGCTCGAGGGGAGTCGACTCAACATCCAGCAGAGAATCCAGGACAGAGAGAAAGATGTGAAGCTGCTTCAACAGCAGGCGGAGGCCATCAATCTCTCTGCTGATGAAGCAGTGGAGGACAGCGAGAAGATCTTCACTGAGCTGATCCGTCTCCTGGAGAAAAGAAGCTCTGATGTGAAGCAGCAGGTCAGATCCCAGCAGGAAAGGGAAGTGAGTCGAGTCCGAGAGCTTCAGGAGAAGCTGGAGCAGGAGATCACTGAGCTGAAGAGGAAAGACGCTGAGCTGAAGAAGCTCTCACACACAGAGGATCACAACCAGTTTCTACACAACTACCCCTCACTGGCACCACTCAGCCAATCAGCATCCAGCATCCAGATCCGTCCTCTGAGCTGCTTTGAGGACGTGACAGCGGCCGTGTCAGAGCTCAGAGATAAACTACGGGACGTCCTGAGAGAGAAGAGGACAACCGTCTCACTGACAGGGACTGAAGTGGACGTTTTACTGCCACAACCAGAGCCCAAGACCAGAGCTGGATTCTTACAATATTCACGTGAAATCACACTGGATCCAAACACAGCAAACGCACATCTGTTATTATCTGAGGGGAACAGGAAAGCAACGTACATGAGACAACATCAGTCTTATTCTAGTCACCCAGACAGATTCACTGTCTGGCCTCAGGTCCTGAGTAGAGAGAGTCTGACTGGACGCTGTTACTGGGAGGTGGAGAGAAGAGGGGAAGGCGTACATGTGGCCGTCGCCTACAAGAACATCAGCAGAGCGGGGGGGGATTGTGGATTTGGAGAAAATGACAAATCCTGGGCGTTAGATTGTGAGACTAATAGTCATTCATTTTGGTACAACAATGTTGAAACTCCCGTCTCAGGTCCTGGGTCCCCTAGAGTAGGAGTGGACCTGGATCACAGTGCAGGTCCTGGGTCCTCCAGAGTAAGAGTGGACCTGGATCCTGGGTCCTTCAGAGTAGGAGTGTACCTGGATCACAGTGCAGGTATTCTGTCCTTCTACAGCGTCTCTGAAACCATGACTCTCCTCCACAGAGTCCAGACCACGTTCACTCAGCCGCTCTACGCTGGACTTTATCTTTATTACGGACACACCGCTGAGCTGTGTAAGCTGAAATAGACAGAAGTCACTGATTGGGCTTCTTCTTGAGATAGAATCTATTAGAAGGGTCTTACACATAAGGAGGGTTAGAAGGTAACACTGGACCACAGAAATAGATAGAATGACATGTATGAGGACAAGAAGAAAAGTATAAAAGAGTTATTCTGATGTTCAGTGAGGTTGTGTGTGTGTGTGTGTGTGTGTGTGTGTGTGTGTGTGTGTGTGTGTGTGTGAATAATTGAATAAAGCTGCATTTAATCTAATTAAATGGACGTGTCTCCTCCATGTCATGGAGCCTTTTCTGCTTTTACATTAAACATGATGCTGTTATTTAATGGTTTATTCAACAGTTTGTTACAGTTCAATTACTGGATGTAGACTTCAAATTGTTATAAGAATAAAAGGATCATGTTTGTTCCTCTTCTGTCCATTGTATTCAATGACTTACTATTATAGTAAATATTATTATTAAGATATATATATATATATGTATATATATGTATTAGTATTATAGAATGTCAAAAGTTCATAATATAGAACGTCTAAAAACAAAGTAATAGTATGTAAAAAAACTAAAAAAGTCATAGTACAGAATGTCAAAAGTACAAAAAGTCATAGTATAGTATGTCAAAAAAGTCATAGTACAGAATGTCAAAAGTACAAAAAGTCATAGTATAGTATGTCAAAAAAGTAAAAGTCATAGTTTAGTATGTCAAAAAAGTAAAAATGTCATAGTATAGTATGTCAAAAAAGTAAAAAAGTCATAGTATTGTATGTCAAAAAAGTACAAAAAGACATAGTATTGTATGTCAAAACGGTCATAGTATAGTATGTCAAAAAGTACAAAAAGTCATAGTATAGTATGTTGAAAAAGAAAAAAAAGTCATAGTATAGTATGTCGAAAAGTACAAAAAGTCATAGTATAGTATGTTGAAAAAGTACAAAAAGTCATAGTATAGTATGTCGAAAAAGTACAAAAAGTCATAGTATAGTATGTCGAAAAACTAAAAAGTCATAGTATAGTATGTCGAAAAAGTATAAAAGGTCATAGTATAGTATGTAGAAAAAGTATAAAAAGTCATAGTATAGTATGTCAAAAAACTAAAAAGTCATAATATGTCAAAAAAGTAAAAAATGTCATAGTAGTGTGTCAAAAAAGTACAAGTCATAGTTTAGTATGTCAAAAAAGTAAAAATGTCATAGTATAGTATGTCAAAAAAGTAAAAAAGTCATAGTATTGTATGTCAAAAAAGTACAAAAAGACATAGTATTGTATGTCAAAACGGTCATAGTATAGTATGTCAAAAAGTACAAAAAGTCATAGTATAGTATGTTGAAAGAAAAAAAGTCATAGTATAGTATGTCGAAAAGTACAAAAAGTCATAGTATAGTATGTTGAAAAAGTACAAAAAGTCATAGTATAGTATGTCGAAAAAGTACAAAAAGTCATAGTATAGTATGTCGAAAAGTACAAAAAGTCATAGTATAGTATGTTGAAAAAGTACAAAAAGTCATAGTATAGTATGTCGAAAAAGTATAAAAGGTCATAGTATAGTATAGTATGTAGAAAAAGTATAAAAAGTCATAGTATAGTATGTCAAAAAACTAAAAAGTCATAATATGTCAAAAAAGTAAAAAATGTCATAGTAGTGTGTCAAAAAAGTACAAAAAGTCATAGTATAGTATGTCAAAAAAGTACAAAAAGACATAGTATTGTATGTCAAAAAGGTGATAGTATAGTATGTCGAAAAGTACAAAAAGTCATAGTATAGTATGTCAAAAAAGTACAAAAAGACATAGTATTGTATGTCGAAAAGTACAAAAAGTCATAGTATAGTATGTCGAAAAAGTAAAAAAGTCATAGTATTGTATGTCGAAAAAGTACAAAAAGTCATAGTATAGTATGTCAAAAAAGTACAAAAAGTCATAGTATAGTGTCAAAAAAGTACAAAAAGTCATAGTATAGTATGTTAAAAAAGTACAAAAAGTCATAGTATAGTATGTTGAAAAAGTATAAAAAGTCATCTTATAGTAAGTCGAAAAAGTATAAAAATTCATAGTATAGTATGTCAAAAAAGTCATAATATAGTATGTCTAAAAAGTATAAAAAGTCATAGTATAGTGTCAAAAAAGTACAAAAAGTCATAGTATAGTATGTTGAAAAAGAAAAAAAAGTCATAGTATAGTATGTCGAAAAGTACAAAAAGTCATAGTATAGTATGTTGAAAAAGTACAAAAAGTCATAGTATAGTATGTCGAAAAAGTACAAAAAGTCATAGTATAGTATGTCGAAAAACTAAAAAGTCATAGTATAGTATGTCGAAAAAGTATAAAAGGTCATAGTATAGTATGTCGAAAAGTATAAAAAGTCATAGTATAGTATGTCAAAAAACTAAAAAGTCATAATATGTCAAAAAAGTAAAAAATGTCATAGTAGTGTGTCAAAAAAGTACAAAAAGTCATAGTATAGTATGTCAAAAAAGTACAAAAAGACATAGTATTGTATGTCAAAAAGGTCATAGTATAGTATGTCGAAAAGTACAAAAAGTCATAGTATAGTATGTCGAAAAAGTACAAAAAGTCATAGTATTGTATGTCGAAAAGTACAAAAAGTCATAGTATAGTATGTCGAAAAAGTAAAAAAGTCATAGTATTGTATGTCGAAAAAGTACAAAAAGTCATAGTATAGTATGTCAAAAAAGTACAAAAAGTCATAGTATAGTGTCAAAAAAGTACAAAAAGTCATAGTATAGTATGTTAAAAAAGTACAAAAAGTCATAGTATAGTATGTTGAAAAAGTATAAAAAGTCATCTTATAGTAAGTCGAAAAAGTATAAAATTCATAGTATAGTATGTCAAAAAGTCATAATATAGTATGTCTAAAAAGTATAAAAAGTCATAGTATAGTGTCAAAAAAGTACAAAAAGTCATAGTATAGTATGTTGAAAAAGAAAAAAAAGTCATAGTATAGTATGTAGAAAAGTACAAAAAGTCATAGTATAGTATGTCGAAAAAGTACAAAAAGTCATAGTATTGTATGTCGAAAACGTATAAAAATTCATAGTAGAGTATATCAAAAAAGTACAAAAAGTCATTGTACAGTATAGCGAAAAAGTGCAAGTCATAGTATAGTATGTCGAAAAAGTATAAAAATTCATAGTAGAGTATATCAAAAAAGCACAAAAAGTCATTGTACAGTATATCGAAAAAGTGCAAGTCAGTATAGTATGTCGAAGAAGTACTAAAAAAGACATAGTATTTCATGTCAAAAAAGTACAAAAAGACATAGTATTGTATGGCGAAAAAGTACAAAAAGTCATAGTATTGTATGTTGAAAAAGTACAAAAAGTCATATTATAGTATGTCAAAAAAGTCATAGTATAGTACGTCAAAAAAGTATAAAAAGTCATATTAAAGTACGTCGAAAAGTATAGAATGTTATAGTATAGTATGTCGAAAAAGTAATAGTATAGTATGTCAAAGTAAAAAAGTAATAATGTATGTCGAAAAAGTACAAAATGTCATAGTATTGTAGGTCGAAAAAGTACAAAGACATAGTATTGTATGTCAAAAAAGTACAAAAAGTCATAGTATAGTATGTCGGAAAAGTATAAAAATTCATAGTATAGTATGTCAAAAAAGTCATAGTATAGTGTGTCGAAAAAGTAACAAAGACATAGTATTGTATGTCAAAAAAGTACAAAAAGTCATAGTATAGTATGTCGGAAAAGTACAAAAAGTCATAGTATTGTATGTCAAAAAAGTACAAAAAGTTATAGTATAGTGTGTCGAAAAAATAAACAAAGCCATAGTATAGTATGTCAAAACGTACAAAAAGTCATAGTATTGTATGTCAAAAAGTACAAAAAGTCATAGTATAGTATGTTGAAAAAGAAAAAAAAGTCATAGTATAGTATGTCGAAAAGTACAAAAAGTCATAGTATAGTATGTTGAAAAAGTACAAAAAGTCATAGTATAGTATGTCGAAAAAGTACAAAAAGTCATAGTATAGTATGTCGAAAAACTAAAAAGTCATAGTATAGTATGTCGAAAAAGTATAAAAGGTCATAGTATAGTATGTCAAAAAACTAAAAAGTCATAATATGTCAAAAAAGTAAAAAATGTCATAGTAGTGTGTCAAAAAAGTACAAAAAGTCATAGTATAGTATGTCAAAAAAGTACAAAAAGACATAGTATTGTATGTCAAAAAGGTCATAGTATAGTATGTCGAAAAGTACAAAAAGTCATAGTATAGTATGTTGAATAAGAGCAAAAAGTCATAGTATAGTATGTCGAAAAAGTACAAAAAGTCATAGTATTGTATGTCGAAAAGTACAAAAAGTCATAGTATAGTATGTCGAAAAAGTAAAAAAGTCATAGTATTGTATGTCGAAAAAGTACAAAAAGTCATAGTATAGTATGTCAAAAAAGTACAAAAAGTCATAGTATAGTGTCAAAAAAGTACAAAAAGTCATAGTATAGTATGTTAAAAAAGTACAAAAAGTCATAGTATGTTGAAAAAGTATAAAAAGTCATCTTATAGTAAGTCGAAAAAGTATAAAAATTCATAGTATAGTATGTCAAAAAAGTCATAATATAGTATGTCTAAAAAGTATAAAAAGTCATAGTATAGTGTCAAAAAAGTACAAAAAGTCATAGTATAGTATGTTGAAAAAGAAAAAAAAGTAATAGTATAGTATGTAGAAAAGTACAAAAAGTCATAGTATAGTATGTCGAAAAAGTACAAAAAGTCATAGTATTGTATGTCGAAAAAGTATAAAAATTCATAGTAGAGTATATCAAAAAAGTATAAAAAGTCATAGTATAGTGTGTCGAAAAAGTAACAAAGACATAGTATTGTATGTCAAAAAAGTACAAAAAGTCATAGTATAGTATGTCGGAAAAGTACAAAAAGTCATAGTATTGTATGTCAAAAAAGTACAAAAAGTTATAGTATAGTGTGTCGAAAAAATAAACAAAGCCATAGTATAGTATGTCAAAAAGTACAAAAAGTCATAGTATAGTAATATTTTATGTCAATATAAAGTCATAGTTCATTCATTCATTAATTCATTTATTTATTCATTCATTCGTTCACTCATTCATTATTAATTCATTCATTCACTCACTCATTTATTTATTCATTCACTCACTCATTCATTTATTCACTCATTCATGTATTCATTCATTCATTATTTATTCATTCACTCATTCATTCATTTATTTATTCACTCATTCATTAATTTACTTATTTATTAATTCATTTATTCATTCAGTCATTCATGTATTCATTCACTCACTCATTTATTAATTCTATCATTCATTTATTTATTAATTCTTGCATTCATTCATTTATTCACTCATTCATTCATTTATTCACTCATTCATTTATTTATTCATTCACTCACTCATTTATTTATTCACTCTTTCATTCATTCATCCCTTTATTTATTCATTCACTCACTCACACATTCATTTATTCACTCATTCTTTTTCACTCATTCATTTATTTATTCATTCATTTATTAATTCATTCATTTATTTACTCAATCATTTATTTATTCATTCACTCACTCATTTATTCACTCTTTCATTCATTTATTATTCCTGCATTCATTTATTTATTCATTCACTCACTCACTCATTCATTTATTCACTCTTTCATTCATTCATCCCTTTATTCATTCACTCACTCACTCACACATTCATTTATTCACTCATTCTTTTTCACTCATTCATTTATTTATTCATTAATTAATTAATTAATTCATTCACTCAATCATGTATGTATTCACTCACTCACACATTCATTTATTCACTCATTCATTTATTTATTAATTCATTCATTCACTCACTCATTCATACAATAACCACCCATTGGTTTTCATTACACGACTCATTTATTTTATCAACATATTACACTATGACACATTATCACGTCCGTTGACGTCGTCCAGCATGGAGTCTCCGGTCCTCGCGGCTCAGCCCCCTGCGCTTTGTTCAGCAGCGCGGAAAGCAGGAACCTGGTCACCATAGTGACGTGATAAGTGACGACACACCTGCTGCTATTCGGGACAACAGACGGAAAATACCGGAGAATGACGACGACAGCGCCGACTGCGCTCAACTCACCTGAACAGTCAAGTTCAAAGAATCACGATAATCGCGACTTCCGGTGGCGTCTTTCAAAATAAGAGCAAAGAGCAACTTTCAAGAAAATTGAATGTAATGAAAAAACAAAAGCAACCCCCTAAAATCCCCAGAATTTACCCAGAAACTCTCTTTCAAATCGAAACCCTTAAAAACACCATTTCATTTCAAGTTAAGTACACCTTAAAGCTATAGTGCGTAGTTTCTGTCGGCTGTGTGAGGAATTCTAAGTAATGTCAACAAACCTGTCGGCGTCCACATGATGCAAGCCTTCCGTGATCACATGCAACCCCCAAACCACACACACAGTTGCTTGTAGCCAAGGAGGACACAAAGGATTAAAACAACATGATGGACTCCTGGACGCTGCGACCTTCTGAACAGTCGTAGTGAGAAAGAGAGAGCGTTGTGTGGAGCTGAGAGTCTTCATCAGCATCTTCATCAGCATCTCCCACACCCCCTCCCCCCAAAGGCAGATTCTATATACATATATATATACATATATATTTATATATATGTATATATATATACACATACATGTATATATATACACATACATGTATGTATATATATATATATATATGTATGTATATATATATATATATACACATACATGTATATATATACACATACATGTATGTATATATATATATATATATGTATGTATATATATATATATATGTATGTATATATATATGTATATATATATATATCCACTAATATTAGATTACACCACCCCATTCAGCGTCTTTCCTCATTTTCAACGTAATGAATTCAAATATTTGTTCTAAAACATAATGAGTAATTTAAGAAACTAATTAGTTCCTTTTTAACCCTTTTGGCTAAACTATGACACCATAAATTAATAGTTTCCATGGAGACGAAAGGACAAGAAATGAGAGCGCACACTCAACTTTCAGGCAGCTTTTATTCTGAAGGTGGTAACGCAGACAGGGGTGTGACCTTTGACCCTGGTCCTACAGGAGGCGGGGTTCAGTAGATCAGCAACGTGGACGTGGAGGAATAAATTAAAAACCCCAAAAAAACATCTCGGCAGGTGAAAAACTCTAAAAAACAAAACCATGAAATAAAAATACACAAACTTCATCTCCACGGCAACGAAACCCGAAAATTCAGATAAAAAAACAAACGAGTGCGTTTTAGTTTTTTGGTTTGTTTCGTTCTCACTGTGCTTCTGACACACACACACACACACACACACACACACACACACGCGCGCATACACACACGCACGCATACACACACGCACGCACGCACACACACATACATACACACACACACACCTTCAGTATTTACACTCCTATTTATACATTGTGTCTCTGCAGCTTTAAGAGTTTAAGCCCCGCCTCTCGGCGTCCTGGCGGCCAATCAGCAGCTGCTGTTCTTGAACTCTCCGTTCTCAGTGATGGACAGTTTGGTGGGGTTGCTGGGTGACAGGCCGTTGCGGAGGTTGGGCGCGCCGTAGCGCTCCTTCACCTGCGTCAGCGCCGCCATCAGCCGCGAGTTGGCCGCGTCCAGGGAGACGATCCGCTTCTCCTGATTGGACAGAAACGGACAGGAAGTCAGACCGACAGGCAGGAAATACAACAACCGGGCCGTCGGGTTAAAAACACATCACACAACGTCGTGGAGGTTCAATTCCTCCCGAATTAATCTCTTTAATTAACCCTGAAAACGCCTCCTTAAAAATGGCCAGAGAGCTTTATTTTGAAAAGCTGAAAAATATGAAAATGTCCCTAAAACGTATATAAAATAAAACGTATAAAACAACGTTAGAGGCGGGAGACGGGGACCTTTAAGAGGAATGAACAACCGCTAGATACATCAACGAGTTCAGAGGAGTAATATATAATATAGAAATATATAATATAGTAATATATAATCTATAATATAGTAATATATAATATAGAAATATATAATATAGAAATATATAATATAGTAATATATAATATAGTAATATATAATATAGAAATATATAATATAGTAATATATAATATAGTAATATATAATATAGTAATATATAATATAGAAATATATAATATAGTAATATATAATCTATAATATAGTAATATATAATATATAAATATATAATATAGAAATATATAATATAGTAATATATAATATAGTAATATATAATATAGAAATATATAATATAGAAATATATAATATAGTAATCTATAATATAGAAATATATAATATAGTAATATATAATCTATAATATAGTAATATATAATATAGAAATATATAATATAGAAA